>LGAG01001135.1:621030-644557 GCA_001278395.1 Lerema accius | reverse complement strand
AGGTATTTAATGTTGTATATTGGCAGGCCGGTTAAGGCGCGCCAAGAATATTTTTAAATGTACATTGACGGGCCATTAAAGGCTAGAGACAAGCCAGAGTATTCAGAGATGTTTGTTAGATATTAGATTGGTTTCCATACATACCTAATTTGCTCAAACTTTACGACGCTGCTTTATGACGTCATCAGTGTATTTTTTCGTGCGATTTAATCGTCGGTCTGCACAAAACCTTGACCACATGCTGTAACTACTCTGACAGTTACATGATGTACTTTAGTTTCTTTTTACACCAAGAAACTTCTAAAGTTCATAGTACCTACTGTTTGTTATAATACATAATTTAGGTTCATATGGATACAAAGATGTGGAGATGCTTGTTATAACATAATATTTTTAATGAACACTACTAATGATGGCAGATTACAGAAGAATAATAACTATAACCGCAATTATTATAGTTGCTCGCCTACTATATTGACATTTGACACAGATTATGCAATGATTTTACTTCTCCAGAAATCAATAAAAATAATCTAATTTTGATGACGTTTTTCAAAAGATTCTTAATAAATCTTTAGGCCCTGAAGTGCGCGCAAATTCACTAGTGTACACGTTTCTAGCATCCTCATTAAAAGCGTAGTAAATACTCACAGATGATACAATCATACGATTCCACAAGCATCGTGTACATCAGCGATCATTTCAATATCTTAATTTTTTTTTCTTATGCTATTGTATAACATTACAAATATGTATAACTTTTTACAATAATGCCATTTAAAACTGTTGCTGATATTGTCAGAGTAATATTTTTTTATCTGTTCACTAAGAAATTGGATGATCACTTAACGAACGTATAAAAATAAACATTTACAAATACTCAAGTTTAATATTAGATAAACAATATAATACGGTATAAACGCCCTTAAAAAATAAAATTACGATAAAGAACAGAAGAATCAGTATTTAAGTCCAATTGATATTTCCGAATTCATCTCAAAGACCCCAAAAATTTTGGATTTTGGACGGACCATATTTAATTTTCATTATACAATTTGAAAACCAGCATATAAGTAGTAGTATAGTAGTAGGTATACTCGGTGAATCATCCCAATAATTGAAATAAATTATAAATATGCATGTTATTCTTCAGTGTCAAATTAAAAATTCTGATTTAATCTCTGTACTTCTATCAATATCGATTACAACAGTATTTTGTAATTATTTTTATAGTTCTTATTATTAAATTAAATTTATTTAGGTCTTAATATATTTGATTTAATTAATTATTATGTACATTAAAATGCAATTGATTTTAACTATATCTATACTGGAAAATAGATACTAAGATAAACAGGCGGGATAAAGTATTAGAGTTTCTTTTACTCTTTATGAAGGATTTGAAATAAATTCATCGATTGGACCATTCAGGAAGGGATCATCTACAAATATTTTGTGTTTGCAAGTAAATATATGTTTCAGTGTTTAATGTTCCAATAATTTTTTCACAACATCTATATTTTTGATTTATTTTTTAACGGTTTTTAAACTTTTTTTGTGTTTTTAAGGGTACCGATTTCTTACAGTTTAAGTTTCATCGAAACATATAGCCTACACCGCGCATATATCGCGTATATTTTGGAAATAACATATGTACTTATTTTAAATTTAATTTGTATTTTTATTTTTTCTCGCATTTCTCTTCTAATGCCTTAATACGCCTTTTAAGCTTTCGTATGGTTTTGTCAAGCTCAGTTTGCACATCTTCCAGGATATCCATACGTTCTTCTGTATCAACCAAATGATCAAACATTTCTTCGTGATTAGATGATGTGTCTCTCCGTGTTCGATGTTTTTCTTCAGAGGTAATATCATTATTACAAGATTGACAATCCGCCCAAAATCGTAAATCAATTTTTGGTAGATCATCACAAGAAATCAGACCATCTTGTACTTCCGGTAGTAAAAATACATTTTCTCCGATGGTATCTATCGTATCTCCGTTATCACATAAAATTCTCGCTAGGCTGGTTCGTTTGATTTGACTAAGCTGATCAGGTTTGAACATAGAAGGATTTTCATAATAAAATCGATCTCCATCTCGCAGACGTTTGAACTGTTCTATCAGTAAGCATTTAAACAGTGGCCCAACTTTACCGCCTGGTACTTGATCTTCCAAAATTCCACCAACCCATACGTCTATGTTATGTACCGAGCCATATAATTGTTTTAGTTTATCCCTGACAGATTTATCAGAGATTTCATTAGCCAAGTCATCAAATGTTTCCACTTCTGACATATTGCATACCCCTCTCCATTTAGTGTATGATGGTATCGCATGATCTCGGCTTCTTTGAATGTTTATTGCGGCTAAATCCAAGGCGACTGCGTGAGCAGTATGGAACAGCTTTTCGGTTAATTCGGAGTTCAAATTCTGTTTAGGGGTTTTCAACTTTGCGGGTGTTGTAAATAAGCCTCTTAGCAGTGGATCTACTCCACCTTCGTCAACTAACCTCCAGGGGGAAAAGAATGCATGCCGAAGTAACAAATGACCTTGTGGTATTGTTTCAAAATTTTCGTCATAGCGATGGAGAATTGGATTTATTAAAGAATGCCCAAAGCGAAATGCAGCCGTCGCAAAAACATTGGAAACTGAAGGATTTACTTGAGAATCATAACCTTTGTATTCACCTAGTTCATTCATGCCGTCCGAGCCGATTATTAAGGGAAGCCAATGCTGATATGTTATTGCCTGGGTTTCTGCCCCAACAATTTTTCTTGCTTCTTGGTAAATTTTATCCCCGTCCCAGAACGGGTTTACATGTTTTAATTCTGTAGCTACACGATTATGTTCGCGCATGAAAATAGTGTGCATGGCTGCTAGTCCAATTTGCTCGTTGGCCCTGATATCGCCAGCTACAAAACAATTGCGTGTACTTTCTTCAAGATTACGCCTGCAATCCATTGCATTTAAACCTGTGGTTGGCAATAGTGGCTTTTTGCCCGGAAACTGTGCTCCCACCCTGAGTAACCCATTGTCATTACTCAAATCTCGCAAATCATCAGCTACAGCTTGTTCGAATCCGTATACTTGAGAAGCATCCATAAAAGAGGTAAGCTGGTTAATTTGTTCTCTTGGTTGTAACGTACCGAACAGAACAGATGTCATTCCTGATCCACATACGGCACTTGTTCTAATAAAATCAATACATCGGCGATTTGATATTCTGGTGTCATTGGCAGGTACATCTATAGGAAAACAAGGCGGGGCATAGTCACAGGTTTTTTTGCAGTCCACACCATCCCACGTTTGAGAGCTGACAGCTGGAAGAGAATGATCTAGGTCATGATCCAACCATTGTCCCCATTGCATAGTCATGTGAGTAATAACTATGTCTTGGGATATTTCGTTTGTAGTTATTATTTCGGTAGAAATTAGTCGTGCGCTAGGTAACACATGCCCATTATATTTCACTCCTTTGTTCCATCCTACGGGTTGGCTAAAACCATTTTCATAAACAGGGTACAGTATACGCCGAAAACCTGTCAGAGATGATCCCCAAGTAGGGTTTGCAAAATTGTTACAACTACCATCAATAGTTCGATAATTAAGGTGGAAACACATGTTGGAACAATCTATTGGAATACGGTGGGCTACACAACCAGATAGGCGAGCTATTACTTCTAGATGAACGGGTGATAAAACTTGTTCATATCTAAAGGGCTCTGCGGATGTAACAGTCATTCCAGTCTGTATAAAACCCTTGACTTTATCTAGTGTACGCTCATAAATTTCCGCTGCACGTGCAATCTCTCTCGCAGGGGCGTTAGGGAATCTTACAATTTTATACAGATCTTTGATGGATGTTTTATCGCCATTGTTGAATAACTGGTCTATTGTTCGGCTTATAGCTTGATCGATATCTCTTGTTGCCTCCGTAAGAGCAATATTAACGTATTCGTCTCCAGGAAGTAAACGATCTTTTACTGTTAAGAAAGCCGAAGCGCTGTCTCTTCCATATTCGTTATATACCGAACATTCATATTTCCCAGTATCAGTGATAGTCACGTTGTTAATAATTAAACTGCCGATAACAGAGATTTGTAGTCTGTCGTTATTCTCAATTTTATTGCCATTTTTTCGCCATTCAACTGTTGCTGGAGGTTCACTCTCAAACTCGCAAGGTAGTTGTATCGACGTTTCTTTAAATGCATCAGTGTCCTCTGGTTTGAGAAATATTTTAGGGGGATCAATCTGTAATTCCTTCAGTTTCAGAACAGCTGATATTTCGGTCAAACCTTCGGAATTTTCAGCTCGACAATGGTAAAGACCTGCATCATCTTCTCCTACTTCTATGATTTTTAAGTTTTGATTATTGTTACTTAATTTTATGTTTTCGCCTGGAGGTAAAACCATGGTATTACGATACCAGCTTATAGTAGGCTTTGGGACACCTCTAGCGACGCAGTTAAACTCAGCACTATCTCCAAGTATCACAGTCTGATCATTTGGAACTGTTATGAATGCTGGTGAAACTAGAACAAAAATAAAAGTCGATGTTATTATTAATAATAATAAATAACCTGTAATATTTTTTCATTATTAAAAAATACTTAATTACCCATGACTTCAAGGGATACTGATGTCGTAACTTTTCCATTTAAATTACTCGCTTCACAAGTGTATAGACCAGCATCGTTATCTTGAACGTTTTCAATGAAAATAGATCCATTGTGGCTCATAAATATCCGATCAGTAAGTAAAATTCTTTCCCCGTTGAAGAACCACGATATGTGAGGTGGTGGGTTGCCCTTAGCAACACAATCAAACTGTACAGACCGCTGATTAATCTGCACAATTTGCTTTCGAGGAAGTATGGTGAAGACTGGATACCCTACAAAGTTAAAATAGGACAATAATTTACAAATACTAATGATAATAGAAATATTGCAGAGAACGGTAATATTCATACTCGTGTAGTTGAGCTTATATTGTAAAAAAGGGTTTATTTTCTTTAATGATTAAGGGCCGATTTCACCAACAAAGAATAAGTCTTATACCAAGGATAAATCTGTATTTGTAATAGTAAATAACAGACTTATCCTTGGTGTAAGACTTATTCTTTGTTAGTGAAATCGGCCCTAAGTGATATTAAATAATGATACTAATAGCGAATACTTCTTCGTACTCACCATTATCGTCAGCTTTACTTTGAACTATCATCTTAGCGGGCTTTGATCGAGCTTCACCAGCGGGATTCCGTGCAGTGCACTCAAAAATTCCTACATCTTTCTCATCGGCTTCGTGGACCATTAGCGTCCCGTTGTCCATTAATTCATATCTTGGATATTTTGTTATATCTAATGGCACAACATCAGAATCGCGGAACCAAACAATTTCAGGAGCAGGTTCTCCTTTTGCAACGCAAGAGAATACAGCGTCCTCTCCAAAATGGACTATCGCGTCTTCCGGTTCTTTTTCAATTTCAGGCCGTTCTGAAATATATTAGAAGTTAATAAACAATTCCACATATTAAATAAAATAGTTCACTAATTAGACTAAGCTGGATACATAAGCTGTCACCTTTTTATGAAACCCTTTAATCTAACTGAAACTAATCTATCTACAGAGATAATATGTACAATATCTATGAAATATTACACTATAATTCATTTCAGATTTGAGAAGATGACTGATAAACTTACTGCAGTGAAAATCGTTGGCCGTCATGGTGGCTAAAGAGATCCCAGTTGTATTAGCCGGTTCGTAACATGTGGCAGCGATATTCATATCTGCGTGCTCAGCAAGCATTCGTACAAACCACAGCATTGCGCAATCACATATTAAGGCATTACTATCAAGACGTAGCTTTCGAAGTTTTGGCATGCCTCGAAAAGAGCCCGGTGGTATGGTCTTCAGATGGTTGTTATGAAGATACCTGTAACGAAATTATGTTAAGAACTTGCTTAAATGACAGTAAAAAGTATAGGATACTTCCACCGTCCTCTACGTCTACAGTAAAATAGTCGATAAACTTAGAAGTATTATTTTTACTTACAGTCGTTCCAACCGTGGCATGTGGGAAAATGTCTCAGGTTCGATCTGATGGATTTCGTTGACATGCAGATATCTGTAAAAAAAATATGTTAGAAACATATTCGTCGAACAAATTTCCGGAAAACAGGTTCGTTACTGAGAGACACTAGAGTTATCGAGAGATCAGTGTAGCGTGTTACTATTGTCGGTCATTACATTCTTGACTGTTTTCTCAATTTGAAATTGGTTCAGCGCAATATGTCATTCTCTTACTCTTGTTACTAACTACTCTATCTTTTATATCTTTTAATCCCACTCAATCCATCGATATTTTTTTTGACCATTCTTGTCATTATTTGCCAATACATAGATGATATAAAAGTGTCTACTATTATTACAGTCAATTGTGTTTAACCTCCTTCTATAAATAGGTAAAAACAGAAATCGTAACGAAAAGAATTCGTGTCCTATGAGAATTTTTCGAGTGCCGTACACACAAATATGAAATCTTTTTACATTTTTCATTCAATTGTTACTTCAATATCGCATGTTTCGAGGGACTTCTCGTTATATTTAAGAAAGACATCTTGCCCAACAGTGAGCCTAAAGGTGAGGTTTGTAGCTCTTCAATTAGAATTGCAAAACATATTCAGTCATTTTAGATTACGAGTACTTTGAGTATTCAAATGTTAATTTTGTTGAAAAAAAAAGTCAGATCTGTACGGCGCGTCGGCCGTGGTTAAGATGAATTTACCTAATGAGCAAAGTACTTTATTAATTTAGCATTCTTTTTATACCTAGTCAATATACAATAATGCAAAACTAAAATCGGGTGAAGTAATTACAATTAATAAACTCTCAATAAGTAATTGGTGAAATGAAAACGTGGTTATCTGAGAGTAAATAACTGCTTTGTCCTAGATAGAACACTTACTCGTATATTCGCTCGTGAAATCGTCTCTAAGAAAGGTAATTGAAATTGTACTCAAACGATAATTCAATTAGGATTCATTTTACTTTATTTTCCGATGTAGGAAAATAATATTTCTTTCGCAGAAGAAAATTTAATTACACTGTGTTTATTGCAGTGCCTGAGGTATGCGATAAAGTCCGAAGCGCCGAGACAGGGCTTTCTATGATGCTGGAGAAATAATGAGGAGCAGCAAAATGCAAATAAAGTAGCCAACTGTATCTAATAACTGACTGTTTGATGCAACACGGTAATTAATTTCATCTGTTCCTCTTATTATTTTATACTCAGTACTCAGAAAATTTTCAGGTGCCCCCGGTCATTAGAAATGCTTCAAAAAAGCCGAACAAATATCCTCCCTCTTCCTTCATTTGGAGGTTACGACATACTATCATGGCTCTTAGATTTTTTTAGAACTTTTCTGTGGTATACATAGATACTTCTAGCTGCGATGTATATCAGCACTACTTTTACGACGTGTTTGCTAAAGACACACGTCACACAATCGTTGCAGCTGAAAGAAACACGTCTGTGCCAACCCTTGCTGGTTAGTGGAAACTAAGCACGCTTGCATAATTTTGTACGGAATAAACAAATGCCTATTTAACAAACTGCGAACAAACGGTCTTGTTAAAACTATTCCTTTTACTGTCAAAATAACTTAGGCAGTTGTTTTTAACATATTCCTTCAGCTCAGAGGAGTTGAAAGCTTGTAAATTAAAATTCTACTAAGATATTTAGTTCATTCAAAGCGTATTCATATCGATTATGAATATAACCTTCTTGTCGAGTATTTTTTTATCATTCTACTATCATTAACGGGTGCGTCTGCCAAATATTCCACTATTTTGGTGACAGAAGATGGTTGCTTTTTAAGCTCGTTTGCTATTGCATACACAAAATGAGATTGCGATCATATAGGATCTACTTACAATTGTTCAAGATGAGCCATGCCCTGAAATACATCAGAGTCGATATGTTGGATTCTGTTCCTGTAGAGGTACAGGTACTTGAGACGACGCAGCCCATGGAACACTCCAGAGCGGAGCGCTCGTAGCTGGTTGTCATTCAGGAGTAGAGAGCGTAGCCGATGAAGCTGGCTGAACACTCCTGGAGCGATGTCGAAGATCTTATTGAAGCGCAAATCCCTGGAACAAAATACACGTGTTATAGGAAAGTAGATGACACAAAGTATACAAACGTTTTTAGGGTCAATGGTTTTGCTGACGGTCATGGTTTTTTTTTGTACTGTTGTTAAAATTTGATACCCATATTGAGGTGGTTGCAAGAAAATGTAATCCGCAGTTATGTGATTAAGGTCAAGAGTTAAGACCAAGTTTCCAAATAGGTACATATACTACAAATTAAAGAAGCAGATAGGTATGTTTCAAGTGCGCTAAGAGTGTAGAACGAAAACGAATAAAACCACGAACACTTTACCAAAACAAGCGTAACGACCGTAACGTCTAAGTATTTAATCAGAACGGTTGTGGAATTGATAATTATAATGATAGCCATAATTGTGGAGGCATTAGTCCGGAAATTTCAACGAATATCCGCTGCAACGCGTCGACATTAATCGCAGAATACATTTATGAAACGCTAGCGGTTTAAAGGTGACAAGACGATTTTGTCAAATTGAATAATGGAAAACATGGAACAATCTTACTGTAGATTGACTTTTGTGAATGATATTATTTGTAAGCTTCAGTTGAAAGACATTACAGCGCTTACAGATACCTAATTGTATTAAGACTAGCTATTGTTGAACAAGCGAAACTTCTTCCTATACTAATAGTAGTTATTATTTTTTTTTTGTTTTACTTTTAGGCAAATTAGCGGATATTGAAGAACTCGTATGTAGAAAACACCTATCAGAGCTAATTATAAATCACGTAAAATCACGCGAGTTACGAGGTAAGAATAAAAGTACATGCTTAACACCTGCGACACGGGAAATAAAAATAATTACAATAATTATACACCTACCATGTAAATATCAAACGCGGCCGGGAATTGAACCCGGGATGATTCGCTATGATTTGAGTACGAGTGATTTGATGCTATCAAAAATGATAAACTATGTAATTTAACATACATATAATAGATCTTATACAGTTATGATTTCAACTTTGATATATAATTACTTCATGAAGCATTTCCCTTAAGGTACTAAGTATAAACAATGTATAGCAAATTATAGATTTACAGTAATTTCAAGGGTTCGGAACATTTACAATTGGTCCTGTACTACTCATTATTTTCTACTTAACAGTATTACTAAATATAACTTATAATACTTGACATCGTGGAAAACATCATTATACAAAACACAAGAGTAAATCTCGGCTGTACTCAACTGAGTTAAACGTTCCAGTTAAAATTAACACGTTTACCTACATCAAAAAGTTGCTGTACAACAAGGTTTATTTTAATGTGTTGAAGAAGTTTTTTTTCACTAATTATAGCTCAAAATTAATGCTAGATTGTACAATTTGCTATAATAGGGCTTTGTCTCACAATGGCCATGGATTGCGAAAACAAGTAGACACCCTTTGTTTGCAGTGGTTTGTAAGTAGGTAGATGGAAAAAGACTTGAAAGTTAAAATTTTAATGATTGAAAGATTCCAGCTACCGAGGATCTATGAAATGAGGAGATTATCAGCTTCGAGGTCAGTTATCAATATGGGTATTCAGAAATGAAGCAAAGGACAAAGAAAATGGAATTGATTGTAACTTTTATCATGTCTTGATAGTCGGGAACAATATGTACTTTTAAACTGTATTATGTATACGAGAATTAACAGCAAGTATCCACTCATCTATAAAAAGTAATAATATTGCAAACACTTCTTTATATCTTATTATTTCAATGACACTAGTTTCTTGATAATTGCAGCAAGTCAGCTTATTTCCGACTAGGTTTGTCTTGTTGGAGACTACTAAGTGCTAACTCAATTTAACTAGTTTATTTAAACTTGTACTGCGAGAATGATGGCGTGACTCGTTACTAGGAGATGCGATATGTAAGATCTACATAGATAGCTTTGGCGTCAAAGTAGATTGTAGGCAAATTTCATATTAAATTACTTACACTAGACTTCATATCCGGATAGGAGTGTAATGAGAAATTACTATTTAAGTCCCCTTTAAGTGTTATTTTTAAACCATTTCCTTTTGACTAAAGTTTGTATTAACGAGCAAATTATTTATATAGGGACTTGATGCCATACCTAAAAACGTTTTCCAAACTAAAGCATTTCCATACAAACAAGTTTACCTGTTTCTATACCATGTTCAACGAATAAATCTTTAAAATCGCCGAGAAATACGTTTTCATCTCATTTTGAATTAAACTTGGACGAACCAAATACACCCTACTGAGAGACTCAATATTGAGAAAGTCAATCTTTAATTGAAAAGTGCCTAGGAATTGTTAACAGCAAAAAGCGTTATTCTCCGATACAATCATTCAAGGCTGCAGTGCTATTGCTTGATGGGAACGTGAAAGTGCTTAATGAATTGGGGTGGGAGGTATTGCTTCGTCCACCCATTTCGCTTTATGTTGTGCCACCTGATTTTCATTTATTTCGATCGCTACTGCAGTTTGTAGGAGGAAAATAAATTCACAATGTTGATGATATCCAAAATTTCGCGACTTTATTAAGATTAAATTAACTGTTTTCTATGGGTTAGGAACTAATTTTGTGTAGGTACTGGACGGGTAATTTTCAAAAGAGTTAATAACTTTTGGTATAGTTTCTATTAGTATTACTAAAGATGTTCATAATAATCGTCCATTACCATGAAAACGAATATCTAAGTCTAGTGAAATCAGAAAGAAAAAACAGATTGATATTTACAAAACAATCTAGAAGGCTACGGCCCAGAAATCCCCAATCATTACAACTCTCTAGTCATATAAAGCCCTCTACTCTCCTCACTCAAATGTAATAATTGAAATCACAGACAGGCTACATAAACAACATTTGTACCAAAAAGCGGGAACTCTTCAGCAATTTATTCTGAATGCATAGAGGAATAATTTAAACTGTGCATGATAGCTAGCTACGAGCTAGAATAGAAATAGCTTAGCCGTTCGAACGTTGGTTGCCACAACGGGGGATCTGTATTAATACCTGTGTTAATAATAATATAAAGCATATGATGTATGTATATATCTATCAATTAATTGTCAGAGTTTTCGGTAAAGAAAAACTTTGCGAAGAAACGCGTTTGGCCAGCGTGGTAGAGACTATGGCCTTTATAATATTAAATAAGGTGTCTGGAGAACAATTAATAGTATGATAGCAAAGTTGTTAATTGCTAATATGAGGCTATTTGATGTGGCTTCGCTGTCAGAACTCAACGAAATCATATCATTCGTTTGTCCCGCATTTCGGTCGTTCTTTGGAAAAACACAACGTACGAGTAATGTTTATGTCATAGCTTTGTTTTAGCTTGACCTACATCTAACAAGTAGTTTCGACTTTAATTCCAATTTACCCTTATTCAGATATCTTTGTTGTGTATTTCCTGAAGCCGAAAATAATTATTTAGTCATTATTTTTAATTATAAGAGTGACTGTTAGATACTAATTGTCACTTGCTACGGTAAAGGAAAACATCGTGAGGAAACCTGCACACCTGAGAGTTCTCCATAAAGTTCTCAAAGGTGTGTGAAGTCTGCCAATCCGCACTAGGCCAGCGTGGTGGACTATGGCCAGTACCCCTCACATTGTGAGAGGAGACCCGAGCCCAGTCGTGGGACAGTTATGGGTTGTAATAATGATGATGATGATGACTGACTAACCTTAAACGTTTAACAATATTCAGGTACAGTTGACCTAAATTTCTATACAACTCATATCTCCACGGTTCAACGAACCCGCATAGCTTTATTCTAGGATAACCTTATCTTTTTGTTTTGCTCATATACGAGTAGTATCCCATTGTTTCGCTAGCGTCCGTTATATGAGAATATTAAAAGTTCCTAACGGTGTTGAACTTTTAAAACTGTGGAACATAAGTGCTACGCTGCATTCAATCTCATCTGTTTGCACCAAAGTATTACGGGTATTGTTTTGTTTTCCATGTCATCCGAAACCTGTGTTGTATCTCTCAACAATAATATTGTTTTGCAGGGTTCGTTTATTTCAGTTTGAATTGCTTTCTGTTTTATTATATTTCAGACTATAATCTGTTTTTAACATTCGTACTTTTTTATGGATGGATGGAAACATCAAACATAATATTCATACTTCAGATATAACCAATATTTCATAGATCAAAACCATCTCAATTATGTTACCTAAGCTTTTCATTTGCAGTCGAATTAACTTAAATAGTGTTCATTTGCAATTGCAATCACAGTGGTTTTCATTTGCATTCATCGTGCACGTGTCAATTGATTCAATGCTTGTATCGGAAGCCTTTCCGCTGAGTATCCGTGATGTTATTTCATTTGCTGTCAATCGAACGCGTGTATGTTCTGTGTTCAGTTATTAATTATTACCGATGATTCTGTTTTGATGATCCTTTTGATTGACTTTTAGGCCCAGGACCTAAGGCAAGCCAAGTAAAACTAATTAAAAACAGGCTGTACCTAACCGTAAGCATTATGTTATTCTTTAAATATTTGGTAAAAAAAGCTAAATTATGTGTATGTTTTGTTGCAAAAGATACTCGTACGTAACTAAATCTGAAAGATTTATAGTGAAAAACAATGATACTATACAAATGAAGTCAGTTATAAGGAAGGCGAACAAAGACACTTGTCTAGGTCTAAAAAAAACTCGAATTTCAAACTTTGAATTCAAGAGTTCGTTTGAAATACTCGCTCGAAATTCAAGCAAAAGCTAAATTGAATTTCTTGTATTACCTATTCTGATATATATATCTTTACATAATTCCTCTACCCTAAACTCTTACAAGTTACTGTCTTTGCAATTCATTATTACATTGCAACGGAACTCGTCTCGGAAATTGCTTTTCTGTTTGAATTAAACTTTATCTTAGTTTGGACGTAGTTGGAGATCATACGCGTAACAAGACTTAGCATGAAATGCTTGTCGTCAAACATCTCGTTTCCTACTACTTAAGGCAAGTTTTCCTGAGCGTAACGCCAAGATTGACAATGTAAATATTGATAATTGAACAGACTTCTAACTGAATTCAAGAACTTTAACTAAAGGACACATACTTATAAGAGAGACCACCATCTGTCCCAATTTACACTTTTTACCAAGTCTCAGTAAGACAAATATTAATAAAAAGACCGATATAAATTAAAAACAAAGTCATTAATAAAGTCACGCGATTAATAATAAACTCATGCAGCAACTTCAGAGTATGAACACTGACTTTAATACCGCAGTTATCGAATCACGAAACTCTCGCCGTAATCCCGGCTTAACTTTAATGATTTAAGATCAAACTGGCTTAAACAATGACGCGGCATCGATTCCTAAACGGTTTAAAGCTTAACGAATTATATCGAAGTGATCCAATATAGGCAAGAAGTATCTACTAAGTAAATTCGTTAAACTCAAACTGTTACTGAATAACAGACAACGCCCAAACGGAATTAGTGACGAAGAGGCAACGAGGCTTTAAGCTGAAAATTCCGAAGCAAATATAATTAACGTCCATAAAATATTTTTACTCCAATAGCGAGTAAAGGGTATTACTGGTTCCAAACATTTTCCGACAGAACCGATGTCCTGTGTAACTCGGATAAATAAGTTATCGTGGCAGGTAAACTGCGATACGCAATATTCGCGAAAACTTTTCAAATCCAGAATAAATTGGAGTTTAAATTCGTCCACAGACTGAACAACAAATTGAAAAAAACTTACATGCAACATGTTGCAGTCAAAATTTTAGTCAGACATGTTCAAACAACACTAAATACTTGTGACAATGATACGAAATCGCTGGAAGTGCTATCTGAATAGTCGACAATTGAGCGTCGTTTGATTGTAAATTCTCCGTTTTCCTGAACAGCGTTATCGTCAAAGGCATATCGACTGTGAACAAAAGGGGGAAAAAAATACTTTTAAATTGAGCTCGGTTTATAGTATCTATCTGCGGCATTTTAGAGTACAGTTTTTCTACTTAAAAATACGTTAAAATAGTCACTTTTATTCAAGTCTTTGAAATTATTTAATATCATGTTCGAAAGTATCACAAAATTTTCCCTTTGACTTGATTTGAAAGTTTTAGTATGGAGTTGCAAACTATGAAAACTTTAACGTGTTTAGAGATTGGCTCGCTCGGGTATCAGGACCGATGAAGCGAGAATCTGTAATAAGTTTTACCACATGCTAGAACATCGCTAGTTTATCTATACTACTAATAAAATTGAAGTGTCTGTTTGTAATATTAAAATAACCGTTTTTTACTAAATGCATGCGTATGTAAACACGATACACATACCGAAATGACATTTAAAAAAATTTTTGTCTGTCTGTCTGTCTGTTTGATCCGGCTAATCTCTGAAACTGCTGGACCGATCTTGACGGGACTTTCACAGGTAGACAGCTGATGTATCAAGGAGTAACTTAGGCTACTTTTTTTTTACTTTTGTTTCGGCGTGGGTTTCCCGAAGCGAAGCGAGGGCGGGTCCACTAGTTTTAGATAAAACCAAAGACGTTGATAGTACTGTTAGAAATGTCAAAGAAAATATACCGCAAAAGATTTATGAATTACATTTGAAAGGTTTCAGTGACGAAAATCTTAACTCGCCCACCTTGCCCTTGGATCTTGTAGAAAAAACGTTGGGTTGAAATGAAAATAGCTTAAGCAACTTGGTAACAATAGTTATGAAATAAAATGGTAAATGGCAGTAGTTTGACATGATGCATCAGCAAAATGTAGGTACCAAATTTTTATTTTTATCTGGTCGTTTTAGTTATGGTAGGTAACCCTTTTAGCTTTCATACTATTTTTCAATTACGTTGTACGCGCCATTGTTCAGATTTTGTTTTATAGCACTGCTAACGAACTGCTAACGAAAAAACGATGGATGGTCACGGTTGCCTATGAACACGTGGAATACCAGAGGAGTGAATACTATTGTAATTGGAGGCCATATCTATTCCAGTAATATTGTAGTTCTGTGGTAATAACATAATTGTGCGTTCTCTGCTTAAGCCGCATAAAGCCAGGATTACGGGATTGAAATATTTGAATGAGTATCGAATGAACTGAATTCATACGAACTGTTTTTGCATTGCCACGTATGAAATTGAATTCATAGGCTATTCCTTTATCCGTTTTAATCTGATTTGTGTTGTTAGGTGAATGAAATGAATCATTAAAATTTTAGGCTTTAGGGGATCATACAAAATGACTGTCATCGGTAGCTTGGCATGGTAATTATAGCAGCGTATGGATTCTCATTGATGTATCCCATTAAGTTCCTGACATTGATACGCTAGGTAAAAAATAGTTACTTCTACTACATGAATTGACGTGATAACACAACGATATTTACGGGAGTGGGCCGTGCCTTCCATTGTCATTATCTGAATACAAGGTTATACTAAAATATCTATGTCACTCCAAACTACAATCAACGTGTACTCATTTGGTAAATTGAGTTATCGTATACACAGTAAGTGATCGATCAATGGGAAGTTCCTATAACCTGTTTGTCTTTTACTTATCGTCCATAAGATATACTTGATAGGTAATAGATATTATCTATTGTAATAAGATCCGGTTACTGATAAATTTTGTAAATGTATCTTCTACTTTATTTACTGTCGTAAATAATAACCTATTGTTTTTTTGGAGAAATAAATAATTTGATTTTTAATCTAATCCATTTAGACGAAATCATTGGACTATGAATGCTTGTCATACATTATAGTATAGATAGAGTGTATTGCAGTGTGTTGCTATTGTCCTATATTCATAGTAATTCGGTAACCTTGGTGTACAATGTAGGGTGCGGCAATTCTCATACGATACGCTTAGCGACTCTAGGCACGGCCGAATATTGATACACTGTACAACGATTCTTCTTATTCTGAATACAACAATATTCTACAATAGGAGTTCCTAAACTTTAAAGATAACGAAACACCAACCAAATACCCTTGATTTTGACGAGCCCGTAGCCTAGTTGGTAGTGACCCCGTCTGCGAAGCGAAGGGATCGCGGGTTCGATTCAAGGCCGGGGCAGATGTTTACCTGTGTCACAGATAAATATTTGTTCTCGGTCATAGGTGTTAGTGATGTGTTATTTGTGTTGTCCATGCCACCCGCGACACAGGAAATTCTAGTGCGGGGTATGAGTGTCTTAGCGTCGTATTTATTTATTTTATTTTATGGAACTCCATAAAATGACGACCTGTTTATAACGAATTAAGTCGCTGCTACATTTCAACGATTTCCAAAAGTTACCTTTTTGTTTAAGCTTCAAATGTAATATAATTTTGGTGGAACGCTGTTGACTGTTTTATGGAACTCCTAGATTATGCGGAACTCACTTTAATCCTGGGTATAGTTTTACTCGTTTGCTTGTTAAAACTATGTCCCACTATTCCTGGTAAAATTGGTCAAACGTTGCACGTAAACAAATTGTGTATTGCATTCTAACAAAATTTGTTATGTAAATAAATTCAGCTCACCGGAACACTGTGCAAAAATTTTCCACTTTTGATGGTATTTATCACCTCTATGATAAAATCAATTTGACAATTCATGTTACACTAATATCAGTCGGATGGAAACAGAGCTTTGGGATATTTTGTTATGATTTGTAACTTGACTCATTGTAGATTTTGCTAAATAAATATGTGTTTTACGTAAATAGAACCTTAGAAGGCTGTTTCACTTTTCATTACAGGTCTTGTATGAGAGATTCCGCGAAAAAGTTCCACGCGTTTTATCGTGTTCTTGCTAAAAATTACTTCATACTGAACTTGGAAAAATTGTTGTAACATAAAGCTTATACCTGTGTTAAAATTGCCATTCATCGCTAGCTTGCTGGGTTTATGAAATTATAAAAAAAAGAGTATAGGTAGAAGATTCGCGCTAAGCAGTGAAATAACTACATTTCGTGGCGGTTGCTTTTCCTGTCTGTCAACAACAATCATGACTGATTTTGTTTCAGAACCAGTAATTTCTTTCTTGTTACCCGACTGAAGGAGAGTATAGTTTTCCAAGAGGGTGTATGTATGTATGTTCATTTATTTGGCATGCCTCACAACCCAAATAGATTTACGGATTTCTCAACATTCGTGAGTATTTGTCCTCATTATAAGAATTATAATAGGTTAAATAATTTTAAGACAGACTTCGGTTTTTATATTAGTGACTACTGGTTTTTTCTCTCTTCTTTTTTGTCCAGCGGGTGATATCTATCACAAAGATGCTTACCGCCTCACGGCTAGTGTGCAAGTGTATCGTCTATTTATATAAAAATACTACCGAGAGAGCAATGATCAACGCACAGCAATTAAGTCCACATTCTCCCTTTGGCAATCGTCGCAACGTTTGATAGGGGTCGTGAATTGGTGGTTTATCCGTTTCAAAACGAACGGACATCGTTTGAACTGCTTTGATCATTCGGTTTATTGAACTCGCCGACAAAAACAGCATGCATTCGATATATTTTTGTATGTAGAATTATGATTTTGTTAATATACTAGCTGTTGCCCGCGGCTTCGCTCGCGTGAAATTTCGTCTGCCACATAAGTTTCGTGACAGATCATTTTATTTATTTACGAAACGGAACCTTTATTAACTGACCAAGATGGCAAATGCAATTTGTTTGTCAGTGCCATTAGAATTTAACGAAATACTCCATAATCCGAATTTTGTGGATATAATGTTGTCGACTTGAAATGAATAGTTTTTTATGTTTTGTTATTCGTATAAGGTTTTGATCGGGTCTACCGTACCCCTTGACGAAATTATTAATATAGATTTACTTAACGGGTGTACTACATAAAATATTTTTATATACGACCGTAATTTATCAAGAAAATTTTATTATATTAGCTACCTACAGCCCACACACAACTCTTAAAGACACTTGTAGATCTTTACGATCGTATTGTATTATTTTCATAGTCTTCGATGCTGATTTTATAAGTTAATATTGTGCTCTGAGTAGGATTTAGGTCAGGTTGGGCAATTGAGCTTTCAATATTTTTTTTATAAATGCTGTTTTATTAGGAGCCCATTTCTGTGTATGAAGAATATTTTTATAACCATTATTTAGTGCTGTCTTCCCTGACGTAAAGAAGTTCGATTGGTATACACAAAGCTATCACTATCGAAATCTATTGATCGACTAACAATCTCTCCTATAATCTTATCTGAGGTTAGACATACATATTCATGGGTGAGACGGTGAGCTCTTTTGCTATTCTCATTAAAAATACAGATTTCAGAGATTATAAAAATGGTATTCTTACTTAGACTCTACAAGAGAACATATAAAGTATCCCTAGATAAATAGAGCTTCGAAAATTGTTTCCACATGCAATGGTGGATTAAATTTGAAAGTTTAAATTGCTACAACCATTTCATTGCGTCAGTTATCACGAAATTTTCGAATGACGCCGATTCCCAAATTGATAGCGCTTGATGTATTAATTTTAAACGGATATGTAACCTGCCCGTCTGTAGATTATAAACATTTAAAGGTAAGTAAGACCAAAGTGATGATTAGAATTATAATGATAATGATGTTCATTGATTTTCTGTTGATATACTACCTCGAATGTGTTGGGTACCTTGGAACGTAGCCTTTTGTGTTATTATCTGTGACTGTAATTATTGATCTGAGTTTTTTCCCGCGCTCTATATTTTGTATAGAGTATTTTAAGTAATTCCCGCGTTTTCCTAGAAACTCTTCTGAAGTTAGCGGCTGCACTTTATTTATTATTCACCAAAAAGTAACTTTTCCACAAGATAATATCCAATTTATAAACTAAATAATGGAGGTCATGTTACAAATTTTCTTGCTCAGTGTCATGATAGTGGTGAAAAACAGTTGGTTATATAAAAATAGTTCAAGTCTTCCCGTCTCTTATGACGTCACTCAAAAAGTACTAAATAGATTAAGAGCGGAATGTTCCAGATTCATTTTACGAATGTTGAAAATGACGCTAACTATCTTCAGACCAAAGTAGTTTAAACTTTAAATCTATATTATGACTCAATACGAATTGAAAACTGGATTCATCTCTGTCGAGTATATCTAATTACTACAGAAATAAGTAAGTTTTCAAGCACCTAATTGCAGCTCTTTGAATGCATAATTATTCATTCAAATTAATTTAATTGACGTTAATGGAACTCTTTCCAGCATGAGAGACATTATGGTAGATATTTCAATTTTTTTTCTATTTTTTGTGTTGTTCATGCGTTTTGTATGTCGGTTATCTATAAAATAAAATCTTAATAAAAACGAAATTACGATCGTAATGAAAAAATAAAGTAACACACTTCTAAATTCCATGGTAGAACTTGCTTTGGCTATAGGGTAGCTGAAAATTGAGGGAGGATTTTAGAAAAAATTATAACCTATGTCGGTCTTTACAATCGAGACGAATCCAATGACAACCTTTATCTTGAAAGCCGTCAAGCTGCTTACGGTCTACAAGAGCATACCAAAAATTAAATCCTACCCACAAAAAACAAAACCGCCTTGCGCACTAAAGTAATAATCATGGTCATTGAATCGTTTATTCGTCTGTCAAACGTATTTAATACGATTTGCGGTTATCGCGGGAGCAATAGAAAACTGAAGAGCGGTTCCGCGAAGTCTGCCTGAAAGCAATAAAAAGTTAACCCAATATACTAGCGCTGAGCAACAAGTGGCAATAAATTGAAACACGGTAAAACACGAAATATACTGATTCCCCGATCGTCGTCGACAATAACTGATACATTTTACGATAGCACTTGAGCTGTTATGAGGTTGACTTTTATCGTAGGAACGATTAAACGATTTACTTTCAATGTATGCAAAAATGTTTTAATTTAATAACTTTTTGTTTGAAGCTTTTAAAATAGTACTTTCTTGCTCTTCCTCTCTACGGGGCTTCATACATTCATGATCCATGATGATTATGGTCTGTTCTCATAACTGAAAGGCTTAGAGATGTCTACCACGCTGCTCCAGTAAGAATTGACGAAGAGGTCCGTGGTAAATTCGAGTGTTGAAAGTTTTTATTCCGGCCAAAGGTCTCTATTATGGCTTAACGACGCTTATTTAATAACTATTACCTGAAGGGCTTCTTAGCGTGGTTAAAAAAATGTCAATGAGGTATATTAGTCTGTTTTTATATTGTTACTCTGTGACATGGTCTTAGTCTGTGGAAGTTGCCGCCATAAAAATGTTTTTGTTTGGTTGTTACTTGTTATTGGTATGGATGATGCAATGTGTAAATGTCATGTAAGGGAAGCCAAGCAATTAAATAATTTCTAAGTGCAGTGAAATCTTTTATTTCCAAATCCGTCGAGTTTATCAAAATTCTAGACCTTCCGATAACAAAGACTCCTAATCAGTATATTCAGGTAATATGTCTGTTTTGGGAACTGATTGGATTATAACCCTGTAACTAGCGCTCAATCTATAGTAATATAGGTATCTGTAATCTGCACCACGGACCTATGAGTATAACCGATATTTCCACAAGCCCACGAGGGACCCCATCCTATTTCGGACGCAGACGTGATTGCATAATTTACTGTATAACTTTACCTTACCGAGAACCTGTCACTAGTACCAATGAATACGCGGAGGGTTTTATTTCCACTAAATAACAAAACATCGACATTTTAGTGAAAAAAAACCGCAGTCAAATCGTTTCATCTGAGATATAACTTAAACGCCATCTGGTGTCACATGAATTTAAGTAAATTATTATGGTAAGTAATCGTTTCTGACATACTAATAATATCGACCAAAATTACTTGAATTTTTTTTTTCCTAAATGAATTCTTAATTAACCAAGTTTTTTGCCCAACAAACCGAAATCTTAAAAAAATCTCGTATTTGAAGAAGTATAAATTACAACCCGGCCATTCTTCAATAATGAACTTTACCCCTTTTACTTTTTGTGGGGTGTCCTTGCTCAACACGGCAAAAGTTACGAAGTAAAATTTTTACGATCGTAAAATAACAATAAAGAACGATCTGGAATAACTGAATCCGTATAAACTGTTACTTTATTCAGAAGATTAAAAAAATATTGGCTGAACAAATAAAATAAAGCCGTCTGAAAAATTTTCAGTTTCAAACTAAACGTGAGCGATTCTACGGTTTCATCTATCCAGTTTTGCTGTTTAAACGAGAACTGGTTACCGCAATAATAAAGATACATGTATACCTACCTCGTTTTTTTCCATCGTGATTTAAAAAGTAAACAATCTTGGCACGTCTTTTATTTATTTCATTAATTAAAAAAAAATTTAAAAGTATACAAAAATTGATTTTAACGTTAAATTATTGTTTATTCTTTAATTTTTTTTAGTTTGTGTCTGTCTTATTTTTAAATGGATAATTGCAATAAAGACACTGTGTTTACTTTTTAAATCACGACAAAAAAACGAGGTATAGGTACACATATTTTCTAGCACACTGGCGAATTATTTTGTATAGTTTACTATGATACAATAAATAATCAAAATGAAGTTATCGGAGGCGTCGCCGACCCGAACCACTCTTCCATCTTTAAAAGGACGAGATTGTGATTGATGATGATGTGATTGAGACAAACTTCTGACAAAAAGTTATAGTTATGAAAACTTCAACCACTAACCCATACAATCCTTCAAACTATAGTAGGGCCATTACAAACGTGCAGACTACGTCATCAATCATTTTTATCATATCTCTCGTTCACACTTATAAGCATATCGGAACTCTCACTCGAATGTCTAGTGTGGTGTGTAGCAACAAATAAGGGATGTGTCGATAGTCAATAGCAGGTAATCAAAGAAAGGTTAAGTAAATAATGCAAAATATTTTTTAGGACGTATTTTAATGTCTGTTTTTAAAACGTACAATATACATATTAAATGATATACACGTTATTAACAGATATTATAGTATAACAAATTTTAAACAAAATCAAAGATCAGCTTACTAGAGGTACGCAGCAAAAACGGAGCTTATTAATATAAAAACACATTTCTTTGTAGAATAAAACCTTTTATAATAACTTGAATGATTTTAATGAATAACATGAACATTGCATTCGAGCGGCATCCCTTTATCGATAACGACTTGTGCGACCATAGTCCATCCCTTTGACATTTTGTTTTATAACGAAGTCTGCACGTTTGTTATGGCTCTACTATAATTCATGTTTGAGAAACGACTTGTGTCTCCTAGTTGATCATTTTGGAGTAATACTTCAGCATTAATATCAAGTTGTACCTTACTATCTATTACAGCTGACCCACTATGACCTGATTATGTATACGCCTTACTCGAAATCAAATTTGATTACAGTAAATAGAGAGCAGATAAGTTTCAAGTTAATTATAAAGCTCTCGAGTGTTACAAACTACCTGACGCCGAAGCTTCGAAATAAAAAGTTCAGATAAAAATAATGTTGGTAAAGTTAATTAACACAGGCTCTGCTCACCTTCGTTAAAAGTTTCTATTCTTGTGTAGAAAAAAAATTGGTTTCGGTATCAGGAATTCAGGAGTAACCTACAATTTCGGTTGGTTTTATTTCTGGTAGGTAACGAAGAGGAAAATGGCGTAATTTAATCATACAGATATTTTTACTAGCCGAAATTGTTTCTTATACGTACGGGGCTTTTTTTGTATATGCATTTCTGAATTTTTGTTCGGAAGACAAACTTTTAGGGCCTGTTTCACAATCGTTGAGTAAAGTTCTAAGTAAGCTACTTTGAACTTATTTGCACGGTAAACTATTACGGTAAACAATTTCACTTTAATTTACTGTTGATAGTGAAACGTGTAAAGAGTTAACGGAAGGATTTACTCTCTGAGTAACTTACTTTATAAATAACTACTCACATCTTTACTTATAGATTGTGAAACAGACCCTTAAACTACTAAATTATACAAACACAGTGTAGTTACACACCCAGAGCCTACAAATCGTTAGGTATTAAAATGATTATTGGTTACTCTACGTAACAAGCAATAAGTTTTAATATGAAGTCAATTTATTATAACGACATTATTAACGACCGTCATGTGAAACAGGTAATTTCCATAATTCTGTAATCACATCAGTTAATCAACAAGTAGGTAAAGTGTCATGTATGCAAGGATGTGACAAAGATCAAAGAGGAGACTAGTGACAAAGCGGAAAATGAGAAGATACAAGATAGAAAGCTTGTATTTGTCAGCTAAATTGTATATTTCTATAAATCATAGGATCCGGCATCTGGTCGAAAAACCACAATTCAATAAGTCAAACAATAGATTATAGACTCGTCAAAGTTAACGTCAACTGTCTACTGGGGTCTTCAGTTTAACAGCTGTGTTTCTATTCATTAAAAAAGGCACT
>LGAG01001135.1:605866-620843 GCA_001278395.1 Lerema accius | reverse complement strand
ACACTAAAATGTGAATGTGTGTTTGGTAAGGGTTAGGTTTAAATTTCGTTTGCCCTTTTAAAATCTTTATTTTAACCCTATGAGTTACTGCCCTCAGGTTGCTGCTCACAAGTTACCGACCAGTTGCAACTTTATAACTGCCCACTATTAACTGCCCATTTAATTATTTTACTGCCGAAAAATATATTTATTACTGATCGTTTTCATTTATTTTACTGCCCAAACTTTACTGCCAATGTCATCAATTTTACTGACCAAAATTGAAATAAATTACCGCCGCGTTAAACTAGTGCCATTAAAAAAATCAAAACTCAAAGTCATTAATTCATAATAATATATGTAGGTATCAAAGATACACTAATGCACGTCATTTTTAGAGTCTACTGCCACTTCGTAATGTGCTTTAACATGGAGGAGAAGAAGCGGGGAAAGAAACTCCCCCGCACATTTTTTTCTAAAATGTATCATGAAAGTGTAACTAAGGGAGTTTGGTTTTAAATTAAAAAATATAGGTATTCGTAACACACATTTATAAACAATGCACTTCTTCGCAAACTTAACCATATTAAGTATCAAACTCTCACATCCTTACATTAATCATTATTGAATTTAAGACATAGTAATTACTGTCGTAACCACATCAAGTAGGACTAAGTGATGTGGTCGCTGCATAGTCAAACCGGAGAACCGCCGTATAATTCCAACCGTGATTCCAATACGACTAAACAAGTTCCAAGTTCCGAAGTTATTACAATCCCGTATACATGTCACAAGTTCTAACTGGATTGGTTATTGATTTGAACAAGTATTTCACCACAATATAGAGAGACTAACAGTAGTTAAACTGGTGTTCATACTTCGATTCTGATACCTACTCTTGACGCGCAATCATCTTTATGATTTGGTTCTAAATCTGATTTAAATTTTTTTATTTGATTTATTAGCAAACGAGTTTTCTAAATTATTGTTTTTAAATATTTTTATCTTTATGACATTTTTTTATTTTGTTTTTATGTTATTGTATCTACTGTAATATTTATGGATTGATGTAATTTGAGATAATTAAATCACATCGAAACAGGAGCCGAAATCCGTGTTGGTACGACAATGTCTATGTATCCGTAGTTCGAGCGCGCTCACTATAAAGTTTTACTACTGTTAATCTTTCTATATTGCGGTTACACTGAGAACACTATTTCTATTGTTAGCGTGTTCTTTTAACTCAGTTCCAGATATTCTGTTAAAGTAAGCTTTATTAAGAATTTTCTAAACTTCAGTAGGCACTCAGCACTTATTCATGAAAAACACGTTGTGGTACCTACACTTGGTATTGCTTATAGCGTTAGCTAACTGCAAAACACTATAAATACAACCAAAATCGAAACAAAATCAAATTCATTAAATTTAGGGGAAAAAGGAAAGAAAAGTGCATCGAATATAAACAATTTCATAAGTAATATAATAATAACATAAACTATAAAAAGCAGGTTGGATATAGCTCCACACGTCATGCATTTTAAATGACATAGTACTTAGCTGGTGACACCTTGTTCTCTTATTCTGGTCCAATTTATAAAATTTTAAAGTTTTGGCTAACGGATTCATGTTTTTAGCTTTCATAACTAATAAGTATATTTTGACTCAATAATCCACTGTCAAAGTGATTGTATGATTTGTTATTTTGTGATATGATGAAATTAACATCTCCCAGCCAAGTATTTGTTCGATAAATCAATAATTATGTTCTTTATCATAGATAAGATTCAATTTCGGGCAATGACCCGATCCTCTATAGAAACACTCGGAAAGTTATCACAACTTTGCGATACTGACTGAAGCCATTTATTAGCTCTTGCACCTCGAAATAGATGCCGCAATTGGCATCTAGTATGAGAACTATGCAGTCTGACTTAATCTGTCCTGCGGACCACAAAGTTAGATCCAACTTCCTATTATAGCCCAACTCCGATCACATTCAATTGTTTCCAGTCATAGGGCTCTAGCGTATATTTAGCCAACCACATAACCTTTGTTCCTAATTGCCCCGTAACAACGTATAACTCAAGTAACAAGCACTGGTCACGTGACAATTATACTAATTATAGACGTTATACTCCAGTTTATGCCACGCATGATTATTAAATAACTTAATGCAAAAGATGATTGTTAAATAACTGAATTTAAAGCACCCGTTTTAAACTCAGTATATCAAACAATTTATTCATTGGCATTAGTACTTTTGGCCATTAAAAAAAGTAAAATTAAACATTGGTATTTTACGATATGTTTTTATGAAGATTGTTCTCATTGAGAAGGTTCCATGTTCCTAATAAATTGTAGATCACTTTTTAAATGACAATTTGTTCTTATTATTATCATTAGTCTTTCTCAGTGGCTTCCCAATAATTTATCCTAATACCACTAAGCGCTACAGCCTAATTCTAATGTTAGCTGAAGAAGTTTGGCAAGTTTTATTTCTGTTTCAATCGGGAATGTTAAAAGCGCATCGTCGCGTTTTTCGTAATTCCACCTAATTCGTCCAATAATAGCTCATTTTATCTGTGAAATTGCGACGAAAGTGTTGCATTATTATCCACTTTTCACAGCTGGGTATGAATGTAATATTTTTAAGTTCAGGCGAAAATGTACTCCGGAAAATCAACGACTAAAATTAAATCGCTAAAATGGTAAAAGCGTTATGCATTTTTTTTGTCATACGTTATTTATAGTTCCAATTTATATTACTATAAGTGGACGTATAACACTTTTTCAAAACAACCTCAGTCACACACACTCAACATTGGTTTCGAAGTTAAAATGATTTACGTTTATCAAATTTCAATCAACGAACATTCAGTAAACTAAGCGCATTGATGACAATGCCTATCAGGATTCGATTTCAATTTTCGAGCGTAATAAGATTTTACGATAAAGGTGCTATGTTTAGTAGTTCGAAACTCAAACTCATAGTCTAAGGTACGAATTAGGGGTCAAAATACCTTCAGTAATCATCATCCCACATCGTCCCACTGCTGGGTACGCGTCTCCTCTCAATGTCTGAGACAGTAATGGGTTGTGATGATGATAATTAAATTTCCTGCAAGTCATGTACTGAATAGAAAAAATTGGGTAAAGCCGTGTCACGGATACGGCTGTGTGTTGTGCGTGAATACCTTAATGTAACAGGTAATTTTTTTAAATAAAACATTTTTTTTTCTGAATTCACGTAAAATAACCTCTAAATATCGGCGCTTCCCCTTCCACCGCACGTGATGTTTCACTATTCTCGCTTATTGTAATTAATTCTTTAATCCCTTAGCTATCCAGTGGTAGAATTTATTTTTTGGAGGTAGACGATATTTTCGAAAGTACCTAAGTACTTCGCAAAACTGTGTCCCCCGATTTTGTTATCATTAAGTTTTTAGGATTGTCCCCGAAGAAGACATTAATGTCAAAGGAAACGTATTTCAAAGCACTGGGCCTATCAATCCTAATCTAGACAGACATAAGGACTACAGAGCCAGTTTTTTATCAAGTATAAAAATATTTTCTATGTAATCGTACCTAATATTATCGGCCTTCTGTTCTTAAGTTATTAAAGTTACAACTTCAGGGATAGACTCAAGAATTTATAAAGTGCGGTTGCTCAAGCGTGTAAGTTTCAAAACTTATAATGCGAGTAGGTACTCATTTTATGTTTAAGTTAGGAAAAGTGGTTTAGTTAGTTACTTCGAATTGCAGTGGTTAATCAAATTACCCATATTGTTATTAGTAGTAAACTAATGTATTTTTCTGTGAAAATCTGTGAGTTCTTGATGTCAGTGCCTTAATCCTGCTAGTTTACAAATATAATAGCATCTAACGTGCCTGAGCAAATCTGAGTATTGCATACTAATTTCCTCAGAAAAAAATTTTGACTTATGGACGGAAACCAAGTGATCCTATAAGTATTCCGGATTTTCCTTTTGAGGGACAGAACTCGATAGCGAAACAGAAGTCTTGAAATAAATTACAGCCTCAATTCCCCACTTTTCTTTTCTATACGAGTACGTCCCTTATATGAAGTCATTATACCAACCAGACGTCATGTAATAGGGCTTAATAAACGCACGGCCATTTTGCAATTTACGTTCATACCCTTGCATGGTAGCCAACACTTATTTTCTTTAAAAACTCTCATAACGTCGCCCTACTCGGTTTCATGTTCATTTTGTTTTTCATAACTGGTGCGAATTCTTTTCAACTTGTGGCTTTGAGGGTTTCAACATTTTCACTGAGCGAATTCACGTGTATACTCAATGCAATAAACGTAATAGATTTGGAGTAAACTGGATCTACTGGAACAGGCGATTAATACGATTCGAGTTGGTTTTGTTATGTTAGTATTAGTTACATTGTCATGATGAGTAAGGAAGTTAGAAGAAAAATTGTTTTCTTTGAAAATAAATAAACATAGGCGAGGTTCTTACCCTCTTCTCTATTGACTATTTAGCTATAGCTGCGACTGCAACTCGACAAATTGTCGTAGTCGCACAAAGACGTTGACAGGTTGACGAAACGCATGGATCTATTTATACTCGTACCTAACGATGTGCATTTTCACGCGTGTATAATTTTGTAGCGTCATCGCGTCAGTTGCATTGATAATGCAGTTCGGAGCAGACAGTTACGAGTGTTTGTTGGCAACCAACACTCTGTTATCTTTTTTACTAGTTTAAACATCACTTAGCTGCGTTAAAATAATAGTCACACTACAGTAAGATGTGAGCTGCCAACAGACATTATAATATTATTTTTAGTTTTAATTTTGTTGTGAATAAGACTGTCTAATTTTTGCACGACCTTATCTATCATATTATAGTCCTCGACAGTGCTTTAGAAATCAGTATTGGCTCAGTAGAGGGCCACTATAGGTATACACCAAAGCATGATATTGGAATAACGCTAGCACATAATTTTTATTGTTGCTAGTTGGAGTATACAATAAACTCCAGAACGTTTCCCGATCAACCAAATGAACTATGAAACATTTTGTTTTATATTACGTAATACATTTATGGATTTCCGAACCAAAAGGTTGGGAAGGTTGCATGGTTGCGGGTTTCGCAGAAAGGTCAACGTCATTTGAACGGTCGCTAAAAAGACGAATAAGACACGTCTGGGCCGGTTTTTAAGGACCTCTAGCAGCCAGGGAGTTTGCTCTCAGAGATATTTATCCAAACAACGTATGTAAAGTCGAAACCCATGCCGAAAAAGGATAAAACATTGTTCTTAATATAAATCGATGTAGCAATACTTGAAGGATTCGATTTTGGACTGTAGCCCTTTTTTAACCGACTTCTACGAAAAGGATGAGGTTCTCAGTGGCACCGATTTCGAAATTATAAAATACGTATTTAATAATTTGGGTTTAGCTAAATCATAAACGAATTAATTTTTTACTTTTTAGTTCTTTTAAAGTCGGTTTTTTTTGTTATGAGTATTTTTTTTATTACGAATAATACTAGACGTATATAGGTACGATGTGGCTTCATTATTGTTAACCTGAAGAAATGCAGACAAAGAAGTAGTCTAATATTAACCACAGAAGTCCTCTAGAATTATAATTTTTTAACGAGTTACTTTAATGAGCAAAAGTGTAGTATTTTCATCACTTAGCCTAAATAAAGCCTTACATTATTTCCTCAATTCCTCCAACCTCCTCAATTGGCACCAAATTCCTCGTACGTAAATACGTTCATTGAAGACCTTAGAATGAGCATATAATAGCCCGTTAATATGCTAATTTGAACTCAAACGTCTACATTTACTCGAATAATTTCTCGTTTGTCTACAGTCTAAGTAAACAATAATAAGGGACAAAACTTACAGGCGATTTTGATAGAATTCAACTTATTATTTATCAAGTTGTTAGTTAGTTATTAATAATTAATAATCAAGGTTCAGGTAAAACGTGGGAATGGGTATAGTCTTTGCTTTGCTTATTTAGAAATAATCCTGCTAACAACATATTCTTTAATATTATAAATGTGAAAGTTTCTGCAGATGTTTGGATACCTGGAAGTCAATGGTACGCTTATGAACTTTTTTTAATCTTCTCCTGTTTCGTAAAGGTCCTTGATATGGAAAAGAAAGGAGGAAAGAAACTCCCCTGCACATCCTTCTTTCAATGGTTAGCAGGGCTGCAAGTTCGTTTGTTATTCTCTTTACATTAAAAAATAATAGTTAAAAGCCAATGTAATTAAACAAGAACAAGGAGACCTAAGTACAAGCTAGACTTACATATGAACCTATATCCATAAATAGGTACTAAATAATCTCAACATACAGCTAAAAGCACTTAAAGTCGCACATGCGTAAACGACCTTATTTTAATAGTGCTATTAGCAACAGCCTTTGTATAGATATGTCTTAAAACAGTTTTAGTAATCTATTCATGGATGAGACTTTAAAATAACTACCTATTTACTGCGTAATGTATTTATTATAAAAAGCTTTCAGCGAGCACTAAATAGAATTTGTCTGAAAATGGTATTAAATGGTGATCTGTAAAGCATTCTACATTGAAGTTCTTCTTCAGAATAATGCAAGTAAATAGGAGTTTAAGATTAGGCATGGTTAAAGTTTACTTGTATTACACCCCCCAATCCCCTCCCCTCCGGCAGGTGCTCTTGATTCCAAAAAGAAAAAGAAAAGACCCATTAGCGTGAAATTATAGCTAAGAATTTGAAGCTGAGGTTTAACAATGGCAAAAGTTGAAAGAACGGGACCGATATATATTCACTTCTATTTGCATCTCTTTCGAACATTACTCTGATAAGTGTTTAGGAAAGACGGAAGAATAAATAGGTTAAGTATTGTAATCCTGGAACGAAAGGAGTAACAATGCTGACAGAAACAAACTAACATCGAGTTATTACGCGAGATCGTTAAAATAGTTTAACAATAACAGGATGGAACACTGGTCTGCTCAAACTGCAGGTGAAATTGTTACGAAACTTGAACAATACCAGCTTCCCGGCATCTGACGTCATTATTAGATACCAGATCGAAACCTACACCCACTATTTGTGGGCGAACTGCCGAGGATTTTGGGCATATTGATTCATGTAAAAGCCCTGCTCTTTCCTCAAAATACTATTATACTATAATGAAAACAATAAAATCAGTAGATTATAGACTTGTTCTATAATTGCTATACGGAAGAGTTTCCCAACCTTTCTTTAGTTGCGGCTCCATAAACCATAAATAATATTCTCATGACCTTATTTAATTAACAAATTGAAACGTCGAAACTAGTATTTATGCAATTGACTTGTTCAGAAACAGTTAGACAAAATGATGTTTGTTTTTAATCGTTAATTTTGTGTGTTTAACAATTGAACGTTGCATTGTAAATGTTAATTCTTATAGCCTTTTTTTTGAAATGCAAACGCTTTTCACCCCCTTCACATGTCTCTACGAGGGGCGCACCCACTGGTTGGCAAACCCTGCTATCTGTAATAAGGTATCAATGATAATGATATCGTCAACTGTCTATTATGAAGCTTTTCGCTTCCTACTGACTACCGGGTGACAAAAAAGATCTTAAATTGTGATTGTGATTGTGTGTTATGTCTATTTATAAAACATATTTTAATTGTGTTAATATCATTTTTAATTAAAATAAAAATTGCATCATAACCTATCCCTATTTCAAACATAGTTTCACTTTTGTGTAGTATGTAAAAAGTCAAGTAAAATCCCATACCCTATGTGTCTTAATTATTCTCAATTATATACAACAGTTTTATATGATACAGGAGTCAGGTATAATATAATATACCTACAAATAATATTTACCGTAAAGCTTTATACCGTATTTTCCGCCGAAATAAATCTGATGATACAGTTTAATTTTTAATTAAATAATTACATATCTGTGAAATTAAACGCTCGGGTGATACGTATTACGTATTTATGTTGCAAATTAATTACCCAATTATTATCATGAAATGTACACGTTAAATAGTCGATTTCAATCGGAAAAACATCAGAGTTTTAATTTTGATTCGTGTTTATGGGAAAGTATGTATGTTATGTAGGTAGGAATTATAATAATCGGCGGGAGAAAGGAATAAAGGATTTGCTTTGCTTATTTTTGTCGATAAGGAGTGCATAATAATTACTTAAAGCTAATTAATTATAAGTAATTATTAAATTGTTATTTAATTATAAGTCACTAGCGATACGCACTTAACAGTACAATAGGAAATAGGTCAAACATCCTTACCTACTACGAGTACACTTTAATTAATTAATGAATTTTTATTTGGTCCTTAATTTCTTTACTTCCTTTTTTTAAGTCAAAAATTCTTTCTACACCACGTTTTCTCTTGCATGATGATATTTTACTTATCCGCAGAGCTGTGAATGTTCTCAAGGATAGAAAGTGTCAAAGACATGTGTCGACAAGTGCAGCTATTAACAAATGCATTTACAAATACGCATGTGGGCACAAAGTAATGCTAAGCATATACGATAGCATTAGCACTATATTTTAGTCAGTCAGTTTTTTACTTGTGTTATTCTCAAAATAAAAGGATTCATTTCCAAAGCAGTTTTTGGGAATATTTAAGCATAAGTGACATAAACAATACTGGAAAAATTTGATTATTAGGGAAATGTGTTTTCCATTACAAGGTTTACGTAAAACTGCGTGCTAAATAGGATAAGTTAAAAAAATGGTCTGTACACACACACACACGAAAGACTCAATCGACGATCTATTATCCTACTAATCCTACTAATCCTACTAATATTATAAATGTGAAAGTTTGTAAAGATGTTTGGATATTTGGATATTTGGATGTTTGGATGTTTGTCCCTCCTTCACGGTCTAACCGTTGAACGGATTAAGCTGAAACTTGGTACACAGATAGGTTGCATCCAGGAATAGGACATAGGATACATTTTATCCCGATTATAGGTTCCCTTGGGACGAAATCAATATTTTGTTTATCGACTTTTCCGCGGGCGGAGCCGCGGGCATCGTCTAGTAGCACAATAAATTATGAAATTTTTATTCAAACGCTCGTACTTTTTTCTTCCCTGAGTAATGTTTCCAAAATAACAGAGTGATGGACGAGTAAGAACGTGAATTTTATAGGCGAATAAAGAATGGGTGAATCTGTTTCTTCACGCTTCACTGGTCGTCGCGATCGAATAATTCACTGTTTCGAGTTACTCCAGTGAAATACTCGGAACATCAATTCGCTACTAATATCCTATACCAGGGATTCTAAACTTTAAAGATAACGGATTCAATCCGAATACTTTTTATTTTATGGACCCCATGTGTGATTTTTTTTACGTTACGTTTCACTGATTCCCCAAAGTTTACCTTTTCTTTGGCTTTAAAAATCTATAAAACTAAATAAAACTGAAGTGTCTATTAAAATAGCCGCTTTTTACTATATTGTTACCGTGTATACCTAAATATACACGATACATATACCAAAATAACATTTTATTTTTATTTTTGTGTCTGCTTAATCCGGCTAATCTCCGAAACGGCTGACCCGATTTTGACGGGACTTTTACTGGCGGATGGCTGATATAATAAGGAGTAACTTAGGCTACTTTTTTGCCTTCGTTTCGGCATAGGCTTACCGAAGCAAAGCGAGGGCGAGTCCACTATATAGTAATATAATTTTGACGGAATCCTGATGACTATTCTAGTGAACCCTTAGTTTACGCGGAACCTACTTTGAGAACCCCGATCTTATATTGTAATAAAAGCAATATAATCACGATCCGATTTTAGCGAGAAATTGAACCAAGCGTGGGTTTTTATTTTTGTTCGCTAAAATACTTCAGTCTCCCGTGGATGAAGTGCTTTAGCTGAACGTATTTCTAACCAATATGAATCAATTAACAATCGAATCAGTTTATTAAATTGCTCCGTCGGAAGGGAATTTTGAATCAATTTCCAGGCAGAATTGCGAACAGTGGAAGTTGATGATGAATATTTAAAATGATGAAGCTCACAGTGTGGACTTCTATTCTCATTTTAATTCCTGATCTAAAAATAAGGGGTGGTATAGGTTAAATCGTGTGTTTGCCTGTGACATCATGGCTTCCAATCGGATAAAGTGATGAAGCTATTTGAATGCGGTTCTTTTAATCAAAAGCCTAGTCTGTCACATCTGCTTATGTATTTGCACATCTGCTTAAGTATTAGGTATAAGTAGATGATATTTTATAAAGCCCTGCAATGACTCAGCATTCTTAAAGAACTATGACAAGTATATTGTTTTTGACCACATGAACATTCCCATGGGGTACATACGAGTACGTGGGTGTCATAAACCAACAATAGTTAACTACATATAACCACAGATACCTAATATTAGATGAGAATTTATTAACATGCAGCCTATTGCGTCATCCTTATCGCTACCCATAACTGTCCCACTGTTGGGCTCGGATCTACTCTCGCAGGCCATAGTCCACCACGCTGGCCTAGTGCAGATTGGCAGACTTCACACACCTTTGAGAACTTTATGGTGAACTCTCAGGTGTGCAGGTTTCCTCACGACTTTTTTCTACACCGTAGCAAGTGATAATTAGTATCTAATACGTCCATAACTTTTTGAATTAGAGGTGCGTGCCGTGGGATGTAAAGCCAAGAATTCCCGTTCGGGAGACGAACCTTTAAACCACTACGCTATCTGCATAAGTTAATAAATCTTGGATAGAAACCTCTTGCAGTACGTATTTAGTATGAATGAAGTATCAACTCAAGAAGGGTCTTACGACCTTGTCTAACTGGGTCGTTCCATAGATAAATATTTGTTCTTAGGTGACGATTGTATAACTTCAATCCATTAGCGGTCCATTACAATCTACCAGACAGTACTTAACCGAGTTGAAGGGTGAGAACCGACGCAATTTGTGGAAGTTCTAATTTATGAAATGACAATGACGATACGAGGACAGCGTCATCCATTCACGTGAAAGAAATTTTTTCCTTACATTTGTATTGACTTTCAAGTTCCCACTCGAAACAGTAATTTACAAGCGAAAGTTCTCGCTAGTTAATTCAGCTTTATGAGACGAAATTAAAGGAAATCAGGCAATTTCCATACATTATTGATCTAAAAAAGCTACGCGGCCAACCCTAGGATTATTTCCAATAGCTAATCCATACTAAGAACTTCAAAAGTAAATGGACTTAACCCTGTAACTGCATTTTATTTTTTTAATTTGGCAAAGTATTTATTGACGTACGAAAACTTAATTACTCAAAAAACGTAGTTACAGTGTTAAAATAGAATTAGATTAACGTCTATACAGGGTGATTGGTGATGAGTGTAAATGTTTTGAGGGCGTGAACGTTATGGCTTATTTAGTATCAATTGACTTATTATTATACCCTATCTAAAAATAATCTAGCTATTAGAAATATGCTTGGTTATGGCTGCGCAATTTAGGTAGACCGGAATGCCTAACTTACATTCATAATTTAGCAATACTATTGATAAGAATTACCTAAACCTAAATACAATCTGGTATATGTGAAAGATAACTACTATGCACAAATAATACACTATTCTAGTCTCATAGTACGGAAGAGTTCCAGAAACTGGTTCTTGTTTATAATGTCCTAGTAATGTCTAGCAGCCGCAACAATTCCTTAAACTAAACGATGTTTATTTTAATAATATCCTGCGCTTTCTGTCCCCAATACCGGTTCGAAATCTAAGCTCACCTTACACTGGTCTTTGTGTATTGTTAGAACGTTAAATCTGCAGTGTTTTGAAGTCCATTTCGCGTGCCGATGTAATTTTATCGTCGCGTTGAGCTTTAAATAGATTGCTGTAGGCCTCGTCGTTGCAGTGAGTAATATTTTAGTTTGTTGAATGAACTCTCTCGTAAGTTGACGGCAGACGGAAATGTCGTGCGGGTCAATGGTGCGCTCGCGAGACGCCAGGTATTAAGAGTAGGTATTGTATACACCTCACTTAAATTAACTCATTGCAGTAACCTCCCACAACCCCTACAATTAAAGAAACCTACAAAAGTGCAATTTCACCGTTTTCGATTAGTCACCTCGATTTAATTATAGGCTTATTTGTCTTATTTCTTTCTTACTTCTTTGTCGTAAGTACAGCGGTCTGCTTAAACGTTGCTTAAGAAATATTATTAATTAGAAAATACATAATGAATAGCTAAATTAATCACTTACTCCAGGACATCATATCTATACTTATACTAATAATATAAACCTGAAAAGTTTGGTTGTTTGAACGCGTTAGTCTCAGAAACAACTGGACCGAATTAAAAAATATTTTAGTATAAGATAGTCCATTTATCGAGAAAGGCTATAGGCTATATAACATCACGCTAAGACGAATAGGAGAGGAGCAGCAATAAAAATATTGCAAAAACGGCAAAATAAGCCGGCGATTACTGGTTTAATATTAAGTAAGAAATTGCGTTACTTTCTGTTTTTTCTTGCATGGAATTTGCACAGGCTGCTATACCATGATCAGATCGAAATAATTTACATTATAATCATTCCCACACTATTTTCAAATTATCCGAAAACGGTTGTAATTGACTGCAACTGAATTTCAATTTCAAATCAGACTACCAGGCAACAGTTTTATTAACATTATTAATTTATCTATGAAATGTACACGCAAAATGTTCCACTATGAATTTCTATTACGTGTTCATTTATATGCGAATTATATCACTGGAAAGTCAACAAATATTACCGCTGACCTCTCTACGTTTAGTTTTCGGTTAAATTGCAATGATAACAGCTCTAAGCTATGTATATTGAATCCTCATCATTTACATACATTCAGTTTATATGTCAAAGCAACTGTGTCAAATGCACGCTCATATTGATATTTGGTAAACACGGAGATTTAGAGGGACTAGCCCCGTAGTCAATATTGGATGTGGTTCTGTAGTACATGTTTAGATATAAACACGAACTGCAGGCGGCTTATTTAAGTCCACGAGTTATTTCAAGCTCATGTCAATGTGAGATTCTATAATTTATGTATGTTACCAATACCTGTATCCTACTAATACACTGGACAGCAAATAAACCGGGCCACCAGTTACCTTGAAACTCTCATTCGATTTTCTCAAAAACTATGAAACTTACAGCTATCAGGGTTATACCTTCAGAAGGTGCGTTTCATGTTGATTGAAATGACAAAAAAAAAATTCTAAACTACCGTCAACTCACATTGTAATCAAGCAACAAACACAATACTAACGATTTGTTCTGTTATATCTAGAGTTCGCGATTAACGTACTTTTTTCTAATGAAGGTAGTTAGATAATTTCCTACGATTTCTTTAATTGTAATCCATCATTTGTTCCAGACGCGTGAATTTTATCTGTTTTCTTTAGTCAATAATGGATACGACACCTCAGGAAGCAGCTCAAGCTGTAGCTCTACTTCAAGCAGGCGTTTCACAACGTGAGGTCGCTCGGAGACTTCGAATCAGCAGATCATCGGTACAACGGGTTTACAGACGATTCCTAGAGACTGGGGCATTCAACCGCCGACCAGGTACGGGGAGACCTAGGGCTACATCAGCAGCAGATGATCGCTATATTCATCTTACTGTTTTGCGAAATCGCCGTCTCAACGCAGTTCAAGTCCAACGAAGTCTACGTGACGAACGCCAATTGGTCATAAGTTCAGATACCATCAGAAGGAGACTTGCTGAACGGAACCTGACTCCAAAAAGAGCCGCAACGGGTCTAAAATTGACGGTAGGCCACCGTCGAGCACGACTTGAATTTGCTCGTGAGCATAGGGATTGGACGTTAGACCAGTGGAGCAATGTACTCTTCACTGATGAGAGCAGGGTGTGTCTTTATGGTAGTGATCGACGTCAAAGAGTATATCGTCGCCCTGGCGAACGTTATTCTCAGTGCTGCATCGAGGAGACTGTTGCTTACGGAGGGGGATCTGTAATGGTCTGGGGCGGCATATCGCTAACCGCACGCACAGCGTTAGTTGTCATCGATTCGAGAAACCATTCACGTGGATTGACTTCAAATCGCTACATTACTGAAATCCTTGCAGATCATGTGATACCTTACGCAGGATATATCGGGCAGGATATGCAGTTAATGCATGATAATGCACGACCGCATGTCGCACATGTGGTGACCCAGTATTTACGCGATGTCGGCATTCATACGGTGGACTGGCCAGCTCGAAGCCCAGACTTGAATCCGATCGAGCACTTATGGGATGAGCTGAAACGTCGGGTTCGAGCTCGGGTACCTGCTCCAACAAGCCTTCATCAGCTGCGCATCGTGATTGAAGAGGAGTGGAATGCAATTCCTCAAGATTTCATCGTCAGGCTGGTGAGGTCGATGAATACGAGGCTACTGGCCGTTATCCGAGCAAGGGGAGGGAATACGGAATACTAAACAAAAAAATTTTTTACTTTCAATCAATTTTTCATTTAGTCATTATCAACGATCAATACGACCGGTAAAACGACTCGTCATTGAAAAATGCATAATAAACGATTAATAAATTGATTAATTCCAATGAATTTCTAATCATTTCAATCGTCATGAAATGCTCATTCTGTAAGTATAAATTTTGTAGCTGTAAGTTTTATAGTTTTTGAGAAAATTTTGTCAAAGCTTTAGGGTAGCGGGTGGCTCGGTTTATTTGCTGTCCAGTGTATAAGATTGACTGTCAATTTCAAATTTTGCACCCATATTTCTGTTACTTAAATGTATTATAAAAATGAAAATCACATATTTGTGTTTATTTTTTAGGGTTGCCCTTAATATTTTATTTGTAGCATTGTTGTTATATTCGCAACGGAAATACATAATTTGTGTAAATTTCTGCTATCTATCAATCACGGTTTATGAGATACAGCCTGATGACAGACAGACAGCGGAGGCTTAGTTATAGGGTCCCGTTTTTACCTGTTAG
>LGAG01001135.1:579191-592961 GCA_001278395.1 Lerema accius | reverse complement strand
TTGACAGGATAATGAATGAAATACATAAATAATCCTGAACTCGGGACGTTATTTAGGCGTTATTTTATTTAAATCAGTCCACTCTACCAAAACTTATAAAAATTTAAAATTTGTATCGGACTTCTCTAACTGACGTGAAAAAACATACACCGAAACGAAGCGAGGGCGGGTCGACTAGTTGAATAATCTTAGAATTTTTATTATAAGTATAAGTAACTTAAGCTCAAAGTCCAGTTGCGCTTTCTTGCCTAAAGCTAAGTGATTGAACGTTTTAAACCATCTACGGGCGGGTGGTATATGATCGATTGAAGCTTTTTTAACGATTTTGAGCTTTTTTATTCGTAATCCTTCGTCGATAGCTATTGCTAACGTTAAATAGCAATAGATAGGGTATTTTAATAATGTAAAATGAAATGAAATTTATTTAATAATTTCATTTAGATTGTTCATTCTTTTCTTAAGTGAAATATATCTAATATTTGAATTTGACTTTTTTCAAAATGAAGACCTTTAGCAACATAAAACATTCTTATTAGATAGTTTTAGTTATGTTCACATTCTACCACTTTGTTTTAGTTTATTGAAGTAAATAGTATAATTTCTGCTTTGCTTTTACTATCAGGACACACAGGCGAGCTGTAAGATAAATTTACCTGTTATTCTGCGCACGTTTCACCTCAGATGTATTACAACTGGATACGGAGGTAGTAAAAAAGTCACACTTACCTTGATTTATTAATTTCAGAGCATAACCGGCATAGCATAGTTTAATTGACGACATAACATTATTTGACGGCAGTATTTAGTAATACATTTTAATAATAAAATAACTAAATTTTAAAACTCTTTTTCCATCGCCATTAATTAAAGGTCATTTGAGTGTTTTACGTGTTTTATAATCGACTCTTATCTAGGTCGACTGTGCCGTAAGAGAAAGACATTATCAATACAAATACAAATATTTTATAAACACAAACAGGCAGAAGATAACATTTTAATCATAGCACGATGTTACGTACATTATACACTTAACGCAACGCTATTCCTTTTTCTCGGATACTGCGATTTTCAACTGTATCTTGATGGTAACAGAGTCAAAAATACGCTTTACTCCCCATCTACGAGTACGAGATTCCCCAACCGAACTAAATGAAAATTATTGGCGGCACTTTCAAAACTTTTGCGAATTCTTGCTCGTCCAATTTCCAGAAACACCCGAATAATAATAAGTGGGTATTTACGTACCGAATTAAATTAAAAAGCTCGACGCAGTCACAATTTTCGCTTTGAAAAGAGACATCGCTGCCTGCGGTCGTAAGCATCACCTGACAACTGTGTTAAATTAAAGGGTATTTTAACCTTTGAATGCGGAGCGGTCGGGATTCATCACTGCAGGACATCGCACAGCTTTACACAGCGGGAACTCGCGAAAAGTTAACTTCGCAAGGCATTTGCAGTGCGCTCGGCTTCCTTGTGTGAGGAGATCGGGTGGAAATATTATAGGAGGAATACTCACAAAGTATGCGCGTCCACTGGAACCTTCGGGATCGCCTGGAGATCTTGATGGAGGCATCGGATCGCGTTCCGGAGGCACACGCATTTATGGGGACAGTTGGAAGGTTGGGAGAACTCGGAGACACAGAGGGTAAGGTAGAGGGAAACTAGGAAGTACTTGAGCACTTTGAGCCCCATAGTTGGGTGACTCAGTGCGGGGGAGTTGGGAAGTTTCGCGCGTCGCGGCCGGTGACTGAGAGCGAACTGCGGGTGATTCCGAGGCGACTCGCGAGAGAATGGAAGAGTAACCGCTCCCGCTCCGGTCGCCTGCAGCCGACCTCCCACTACCGGCGTCACAGGGATTGGTTGCGATGCCGGTAACGCCCGCTGCACTTTGGTCGTCACAGCGTCTACCTCGCTCTATCTCCTGGACCCTCTATTAAACTTCGCGCTAATTCCCGGAACATTTTAGTACATGAATTCAAAATTCGACTTTTTTTATTTTTTTTTTTTAATTAGTTTTATCAGTTTCTCTATCACACTACGCATCGTTTTATTTTACTTGCTATGTAATTAATTAATTAATTAGTGAGGCAAAAGCATGAATTGTGTAATGTATGTATAGCAAATGTAATCTTACGGCCTTACGTATGTTTAACATACGTTAGAGCGTTTGAAGCCCGCTCTCTTATTATTTTTGCTAAAAGTAACCGTTACTAGACTCCGTCGGCAATTGCTGCGTGTGTTTTTATCGGCGCACACGGCAAACAATGACGCCATTATAATTTATCTCCCGAATGTTTATTAATATAACTAACAAGAATACTATCGAGGTTATATTTGTTTCCAACTGAAGGAAATTGTTTTGAGGGCACAGTAGTGGTTATTACATTAGTACAATAGTTACATTATGTGTATTATACATACAGTTCTTTGAAACATTAAATTAAATTTTAGCGTGATTGTAATCAGCATAATCGAGATAATTAAGAGTACTTAGTTAAATAATATTGAAGTAATTTTTTATAAGCAGCCTAAGAGTAGAACTGCAATATAATGGTAACCTTAGACTATAATATAATATTACTCTCAGATGGTTACACAGGCACACACACACAGATATTTCCAGGCACACGGACACATATTAATTTTGCCTTCATTCACCTTTTTGGATCGAATCGACATAACATCAAATTTTCAAGCACATTTTTACATCGCAAAACATTTGGTACAGTACAATACGTAACTTGCGTAATCTATTGTAGATAAAATTTGAACTCTGACACAAGCTGATAAAATTCACAGTAATATAAACGCGTCACCGACTACTTGTGACAAACGAAAGAGACATTCAACCTGTGGCGTGTACAAATATAACTAACCATTTTAAGTTAACTAGGGGAGCTGTGCTCTGGTTAAAATTCTAATACTTACTTAGACAATAACTTGGTATGTCAAACAATATTATTATAGACTTGATTAATAATATCTGGCTAGAAAATGACAATTCAAAATCATTTATTTTGTCTTAGGAACTAATAGCTCACTTGACAAAGGTCAAAATTTACAATATAAATAATATTATAAAAAAGTAAAAAAATAATCATTTACTTCATTAGAATAAAAGTTCCTAAAGTCTCGTTAGACTATACATATTATGTCAATGTTAAATTAATCTACCAACAGAGCTTTCTTTTAGACGATTGATTTCTAAAGTGGTCCTGGTGGTCCCCCAGGGGACCACGGGAGACTCGACGGGGGTCTACGTTGAGGTGACCAAAAAATGGGGGCTCATCATTTATAATTGGGGGTCCACGAAGATAAAACTGATTTCGATACTATACACCTAAAATGTTGGTTAGAGTTCACCAATGTTTTACAAACTTGAGCTACTTTCATTTGCAGGATATTGCCAAAAACAGAAAAGTCAGTTTGTCCACCAGTACTAGCAAAATGTTTAAACTGGTCTATGACAAGTTTGAGAACGTTTGACATGTTTGTTTGAGAATATGACAAGTTTGAGAACAAGTTTGAATATCTCTACTTTACAGTGACCGGCGGCAATACTAAAAAACTTTTAAGCAGGCGGTTTGTTTATCTAATTAATAGACGATCAATTATTATTTGTTTCACTATTTTAATATTAATTGGACGGAAGTCTCGACTGGTTCTGCTTCGGCGAGCTTCTATTTAACGAAGTTCTAAACTCGTAACTCGACTGTCTCGATTTAACTAACTTTACCTTTGTGCTGGTAAAACTGACGCAAACTAAATGTAATCCAACCTTAATTTTCAGAACTTAGGCTCTCGGTCCATCATACTAACTTTGTCTTTTCTGTGTTGCAATACTTGCAATACACAATTTTGTCTAGTTTAACACCATGGGAGCGTTTATGAATTACGTAACGCAATATTGGAAGTAATTCGTCCCTCCCTCGCCCCCTCCCCTAACGCGCTCTAACTTTTTTCTGTACCTTCCCTCCCATTTCCTAAACATTACGTAATACTCAAATTATTTTTTTTAAATGTTGTCATTTTGCCATCTTAAAAGAATTATATACCCTAGTTGATTTTTGTAATAATAAAAGCAATGTTACCCCCTCGTCGTTCGAACCTAAGTAACGCATTACAACATTTTTCAAGACCCCAAGATTGCTTTAGATAATAGTTGAATGGCCCCCGTTATCGAGTGTTTACCATATCGGATTGCTATCCAATGGGTCCTGGGTTCGATTCTCAGATCTCAGCGAAGTAGAAATATAATTGTTGAATTTAAAATACGCAAGTGATATTAATCAATTTCTGATACACAAATAGCTTTTTATTATTAACGATGCATACGGGATTCAAACTCCAATATACGTATTTGGCCTCGTATCAGTTTTATTATTGTTATGAAATTCTTTTCTAGATTCAAGGTTAATTTAAAAATACTTAACGAATCAATTGATGCGTTTGGAGCCTTACTTCCGTGTAAGAATTGTAAATAGTCTCAGTAAGTTAAAAAAAAAAGAAGTGTGCCACTTACTTTTATTTATAGATTCACTGTACCCAAAACAGTATTCAACACTTGACAAAATAGTTCTACTAACATGATTAAAGATGTCACTAGTATGAAACTCCCGTGCTACCATCTAGTATCAAAGTAGAAATACTGTATAAAGCTTCTTTTCTCATTTTCCCCCATGTAATTTATGTTTCTATTCCTTTTTACTGTTACTTTTTCGTTTCATCAACTTTAAAATCACAACGATGCCAAAGAAGTTTTCATTTTAAAATATTGACTATCATAAGATAAATCACGAGCAACAATATATTTGTTTTTTATTTCAAATGTCCTAATTAACCCCTATAGTTTGTGACTTAACATAGCATCAACATAATTATTAATCACATGAGAACTGTCAATCAGATTGTAACAGATTATAAGGGGACAGGCCATTGTCTACCACATTGGCCAAGTGCGCATTGCCAGACTTTACACCTTTGAAAACTTTATGGAGAACTCTCAAGTGTGCAGGTTTCCTCACGATGTTTTCCTTTACCAAAGCAAATATTAATTAGTTTCTAACACGTTCATAACTTTAAGAAAGTCAAAGGTACCGGGGCTTGAACTCAGGAACTCCGGTTAGGGAGACAAACGTTCATACTACCAGGGTATCACTGCTTATTAAGTCGAAGCTAATTTATATTTACGATACGAGCTGTTGCCCGCAGTTTTGCTTGCGGAAATTAGAGTTTTCACGTTTCTCGGTCTACCGATTTCAATACTATTGTTAGGGGTGATATTTACCCCCTTAAGGGTTGATTTTTAAAAATCGTCGAATTAGGTTTTATATCTCTGTGAACCATAAACCTAAATACGAATTTGCAAACTGCTTGCTTTAAAATTTGGTTAATTTTCATACAAACTTTCATCCCCTATTTTCCCCCTTAAAGTGTGAAGTTCCAAAAATCCGTTCTTAGTGCTCCCGTAAACTTTAAAAGGAACCTCTGAGCCAAGTTTCATGGTCCCAGGTCTACCCGTTTAGTCAGTTAATATTTTTATTGATGATTATGACCAGACACCATCGTTTCAGGCACTTAAAGCAAATAAAATGTTATCAAATGAATGCCACTTGTGCGATTGTAAATCATTTAGCGAATTATCATTTTGACCTTAATAATGGTATACTTAAATTTGACTTCTCATACATTGTATAATAATAGGAATCTAGTGTAATTATAGGATACTTAATACCTGTCACAAATTGTTGTCATTTATTTCATCTAATGCATCACTTAACGAACGGCAAAAATAATATAACATAAAATAAAACTGAAAGAAAAATCATTACATCGTTTCCTGAAGTCTCAATAGACAAATACCTATTACCTATATCATCAACTTTTTGAAGGACAAAAAATACTCAATCCTAGTGTTGGCAAGGAGAAAAAAACTGGTGGAAAAAACGCCCGGTAGGTACTCTTTTTTCAAAATAATGTGAATTTTTACAGGGTTATTTACAGTGCGATTTTGGTATTATATTAACCAACTAGCTGACCCGGCGAACTTCGTATCGCCTCAAAAATCAATAAAAAAACAATCATGATAAAAATTCCGGATCGATTCTTTAGATTACGATTACGACTAAAAACTACGATTTAATTTATATATTATCGAGATAATAGACAGTGTTAGTCTTGCCCCGTGTGTTAGTCTTACCCCACCTTACCTTATATGTCTTAGAATAATTAGTGTTAATTGTTCTAAGTTATATCTATGTATTGATTGATGATTAATTTTTTTCTGTCATTTTTTTGTATTTTAGATCCTCAATTTTAATTCAAAGCTAGCTACCCGCCCGCGCTTCACTATGGTAAAAATATAGCATGTGTACTTACATATTTACTCGTATAAAGTTTAGGTATTTTTGGTTCAAAGTGTCTTCCTTGTTTTGTACCCTTTGTAGAGCGAAATTGAAAAATCTGTGAAATTATATTGTAAACAGTATGTTGAGGACGTTATATTCTCAAAACCACGTTGATATCAATCATGAGTCGCCCGTGAACGATCTTAGAAAAACTCAAATTTTGTACATTCTTTTCATTTTTTTTTATTTTCTTGATAAAGTATCGAAAAACTGGGAGACACATATTAAATTAATTTAAGTAAGGAATATTTGCTATAAATTTGAAACCAATCGGTTGATATTTTAAAAAAAATCCATACAAACTTTCGTTGCTTTTTCCAGGAAAACTATAATATTTTCCGGAAAATAATATAGCCTAGTTTAAGCCCAGACTTAACAGCTATAGAATAAAAAAGTTTTATTCAAATCCGTTCGGTAGTTTCGGAGATTAGCGTATACAAACAGCCAAACAGACAAACAGACAGACAAACAGACATACAAAAATTTTAAAAATTGTATATTCGTACTCAGTTACTGTTTTTGAGTCACTCTAGATTAGTTTTTGGTAAATATACTCAATGTACAGACAAATTTATTTTACTGTTTTATTATAGTATAGATGCGAGACAGCGATTTCATCGGCATGTTTTGTCTGATATTTGTATCAGATAAAATAACATAATAATTCGTCACATAACAACCGTCACTCATAAATTCCGGGGACTTTTATTACAAATCTATTAATAGTTTGAATTAATTGATGTTGATTTTAATCTCCGAAAGTTTAATTTCATTAAGTCCGACTGACTTCCGAGTTTACACACTTTGCAATTTAACCCCTCAAAATTTTACTGGGAAACTAACATGAAAAAAAAACAAGCAATCAATTTTTGAGCTTGAGTAGAATTGAATAATGGTTTTATTTAATTATTTTAGACGATGTCCATACTTATAATTGTTAATTAATTAATTTTACTTTTTTAAATTTAACAGTTAATTTAACTCTGATCTAGTTGTTACTTCTAAAAAACTACGGCAGAAGTTTGAACTGGTCAAAATCAGTACAAAGAACAAAGAAGCTTTGCACCTAATTGAAGACGTTCTAAATAGAAAGCTCAAAGGCGAAAGCACAAATTGAACTTCAACGAACTTAAAGTTAGCACTGAAGCTCTGTCATTAAATTCTTGTTAAAATTAGTTTTTAAATTCTTTTGCGAAAGACTCTTATAGGAACTAATGAAAACCAGGAACTGAGGGTGACTTTCAGGTGTAGATGAAAAGTCTTGCCAGTAATATCGGAGAATGGAATTTGCTGTACATTTTTACGTTTTCCTACGCTTCTTAGAACGGCACTGGTATTAAAAATACCTTGTTCATCAATTTAGCTTGTTGCAAGGGCAGTGTAATTAATCTATACTATAATAAAACAGTAAAATAAATTTGTCTGTACATTGAGTATATTTACCAAAAACTAATCTAGAGTGACTCAAAAACAGTAACTGAGTACGAATCTACAATTTTAAAAAATTTTGTATGTCTGTTTGTCTGTTTGTCTGTATGTCTGTTTGTCTGTTTGTCTGTTTGTACACGCTAATCTCCGAAACTACCGAACGGATTTGAATAAAACTTTTTTTATTCTATAGCTGTGAAGTCTGGGCTTAAACTAGGCTATATTTTTTTCCGGAAAATATTATAGTTTTCCTGGAAAAAGCAACGAAAGTTTGTATGGATTTTTTTTTTAATATCAACCGATTGGTTTCAAATTTATAACAAATATTCCTTACTTAAATTAATTGAATATGTGTCTCCCAGTTTTTCGATATTTGATCAAGAAAACAAAAAAAAAGTGAAAAGAATGTACAAAATTTGAGTTTTTCAAAGATCGTTCACGGGCGACTCATGATTGATATCAACGTGGTTTTGAGAATATAACTTCCTCAACATACTGTTTACAATATAATTTCACAGATTTTTTAATTTCGCTCTACAGAGGGTACAAAACAGGGAAGAAACTTTGAACCAAAAATACCTAAACTTTATACGAGTAAGTAAGTACACATGCTATGTTTTTACTAAAGTGAAGCGCGGGCGGGTAGCTAGCTTTGAATTAAAATTGAGGATCTAAAATAAAAAAAAATGCAAAAAAAAATTAATCAATCAATCAATCTTAGAATCAATCAATCATGAATTATCAATACATAATAATAAAATTGTGTCAAACACGATAGTATCACCATGGTCACCGAGTAAGGATTCCTGATATTTTAAATTAAATCGTAGTTTATAGTCGTAATCTAATTTTTATCATGATTGATTTTTTATTGATTTTTGAGGCGATACGAAGTGCGCCGGGTCAGCTAGTGTTCTTAAATATTGGTATTAATTACCTTTAAGGAATCAGCAGCCCAACAAGTGGTCGTTCCGGCTGGGGTATTAAAAAGCAGTCCACTTATTTTGTTTTTTTTTCTGTCATGTCATTATTGCAATAGAAAATTAAATAATTAATCGCAAAAGATTCTTCCGTTTTACATCGCGCTAATTATAACCTGATATTCTACTTCTTTTTAGTTAAAATGTTTTTAATATTATATTTTAACCTATGTATTTTTAAACAGACAGTGTAAAGAATAATGTTTCGCTTCACCGTTGTTCTATTTAGGGTCCACGCAAATTTTATTCCGAGAAAATCTCACCACAAAAAACTACAAGTTCTTTCTAAATGTGGCACTGTTTAGGTTTATTATGACTTTCTACAGTATTTTACAGATTTCGAAGAAACTCTATGAAAGTTGAATTAAATATTGCTTTATCAGTACATAATTTTCTATCAAAGAAAAATAAATTGTTAAGGCGTTTTCAGATGCGGACTTTGAAAAGAGAGATGTACACGTTAGGTTGAAAACTTTAAAATGCTCAGCAGATTTGAGGTTAAATATCTTTTAAACATGAAGGCTAAATTTATAGCTGATTAGAGCCTGGGTTCCTACAAAAGGGTAATTACCCCCACAGGGGTAAATCAGATATCTTACGGGGGTATAGAAGGACCAAAATTTTAGTAATGTTAAATAAATAAAAAATAAAGAAAAATATTACTTGTATTTATTTGATAACATTTAACGACGGGGTAAAATAAGTTTTAAAATCAGTCGAAGGGGTAACGATATTGTATCGTTTATAAACGAGAACACACTCATACCCCCGCAGTAGAATTCTCTGTATCGCGGGTGGCATGGACAACACTTATAACACATCACTTACACCCATGACCCGAGAACAAACATTTATCTGTCACATAAATATCTGCCCCGGCCGGGAATCGAACCCGGGACCCTTCGCTTCGAAGGCAGGGTCACTACCAACTAGGCTACGAGGTCGTCAAATATACGACTACGGGGTCGTTTATAGACCGTTTATATAATCGTTCGTTTAGATCCGTCTATGTCTAAACAATACACACCCCTTACAGATTACTACAACAACCATCGAACCGTGTGCAATAGTTACGAGAACTTGCGCGTTTAATGTAGGGTTGCCTGATTTGAATTTCATTGATTCAAAACGGTAAGTAATGGTCCAATTTTGTCAAACTCTTGTACAATGTATCAAGTAAAGGCGAAAGAAATAGATAGTATCGTAATGATCATTATAAGAAAAGCAAAAATTGTGACAAGATAAATCCAATGGCACTTCAAATGTTAAAATCCATCTAGCCGTTTAAGCTGTAGACATTGGACTGGACGACATATCTATAGGTACCTCGTTTTTTTCGTCGTGGTATACTCGTAAAAGGTAAACAATCTTGGCACAACTTTTATTTATTTCATTAATTTAAAAAAATATTTAGAAGTATACAGAAATTTATTTTAACATTAAATTACTGTTTATTCATTAGCTTTTTTTTTTAATTTGTGTCTGTCTTATTTTTAAATCTATAATTACAATAAAAAGATAGTGTAAGATTGTTTACCTTTTATATCAAGACGAAAAAAACGAAGTATATATAGGACTGAAAGAGAATATTAATGATTTAATCGACAGAGTTCTTAGTTTCGTTTGATGATAAAATGTCTGTGTCGAGGTTTTTTTTTAATTCTTGATTTAATGTTATAATCCTGCGATGAATAAATCAATAAACGCTGTCAACAGGTAGCAGGTTCAGTTTATATTGGTGAAATGTAGTTTTAATTTTCAAATAAGTTTCCTAATAGGTAAACCCAGTTTTTTTATCATTATTTAAAATTGGGATTACGAACTTTGGATGATCGAAAATTTCGTCCCGATATTTTGGTACTTACTTGTAAATGAAGTTTTTTTTATCTTATTTTTTTTAAACAAAAAGAGTACCGGGTATTTTTTTTTACCGTTTTCCCTCCCGACCGATAGTAGCTTCCTTAGACTTAAGTATGATGTATTTGTCTTTCATAAAGCCGATGATATGATAGGTAGTCTATCGAGACTTAAGGAACTTTTGTAGGTAGGTACTCGTCATGAATAATTTTTTTTTTTTATTTTGTTTTATATCTAATGTCATTCATTATTGTTTTAACTTTCGTTGAGTGACCTATTAGGTAGTTCCTCAGTCAAAATAAATGATTACAATTAGAATTTGGATCTATCAACCCTAGCTCTTACCTGGCATTAATACTTTGAGATATATGTGAGGAAGTCGCTAATAAGCCGGTAGTATTGAATAACTTGCGTCAAAGTATTTGTCTAAGTCTGTAATAGTTTCGTGGATTATAGTCAACTTCCTTTACATATCTAGTCATAGTCAATTATAGGTAGTACTTAGGTAATAGGTTATAGTAATCGATCCTTAGGTAGAGTAGATCGTGCAAAAAAAAGACTTATAGTTCGTTTTTACAACCTGAGTTACATTTAAAACAAAAATATTCATTTTCTAAGCAGTTTTTGGGAATAATACGAGTATATGCCTAAGCATTGTGATATTCAGTGATGAAATCACTTAAAAATAAACGGAAAAGTATAAATAATAAAAAAATGTGATTTACATTACAAGGCTTTCAAAATTGCATACTAAATAGGATAAAGGTCATAAAACAGTAACAGCGATTTACAATTTCAAATTAACTAATTTCGTAACAGCTCGGCCATTGGACTATACTGCCCTTCTGGATAGCAAAAATAAATATTTTATACGATTCTCTTTTTAAAATTTCTTCAATTTCAAAATTCTAATTCTAATTATTTATCTCGCAAAATCAAAATTAATAACATTAACGTAACAGGACGACTCACTATTAAATAGCCACTAATTTTAAAACGTAGCAAACTAGTATTAAAATGAACCGTTTTCATTACATTAGAACGTCGTCTGGTTTTCATGCTCAGTTTCTGTTAACCAAAGGCAACCGAAGTGGATTGCTACCGTCAACATTGAGCTAATATTACATTTCCTTTGAAACCAGCTACCAAGATCGAGTCAAATATTGCACAACTGGTAAAATACGTTCACCGTAGCTCCTTTGGGTCACCGTTCAACATTTGCTAGTAACCAAAAGGTATTTATTTTATTCCAAACCCAAATAGCAATTTCCTTTAATGAACCCAAGTTTGTTGTACTAAGGACTATGTTGTTTTAAAACCTAACGAAATGTCCATATTTTATCTGTGGTCCTTATAGTTTTTTTACCGGTATTTTGTCAGCGCCAAATTATAGAGTAATATTATAGAACGCAGTTCAATAGTTAATGTTAGTTTATGGTTTCGATTTTTGTGTGGGGCTATGAGGGTAAAGTGATATTAAAAAAAAATGTCTGCCAGTGACTTGACAATAGCATCACTGGTATACGTTTCCTACAGAATGCTAATTAATCTAACATTAAAATAGGTAGTACTTAAGCTAATTCTAATTAGAAAATGTCGGTGCCTACTACACTATACACGAGTTCAAGTGAAACTGTTTTAGCAAACAGAAGCTTAGGAATACGAAGATAGCAAATAGATATTTAATATTGTTTCAAGATGTAGAGAGTAGTAATGTTTTAGAGTACTTAGAGTTATAATGTTTTAAGCATTAACTAATTTGAAATAAAAAATTTAAAAAAATATACGCCCACGTTCCAATCTGCTACTGGTATCTTATGACATTCCCTTCATTACTTAGGAAATAGTCGCAAATCAAATTGAATTAACTGCGACACGGGCGGGAGACTTTACATTTGCTATTCTACCGATGTTTTATTCATTCAGTTTACACTATCAAGTATGTTCATTCTAGAAGTCCGTTCAAGTATTGCGTTACGCAATGGGGGGAGGGGGGTCTTGTAAAATGTTATGCGTTACATTTCGAACAACGCGTTTCGTAACGTTTTTTATTTTAAATTCTACTAATGAATGTAGTTCTTCTAGCACGGCAAAATGGCAACATTTTTAGACAAATAAATATAGTCATTGTATGTTACGTAACGTATAAAGAGGGGGAAGTAGGGTACAGAAAAATGTTACAGCGCGTTACATGTAAGGAAGCAAAGGTGTCAAAAACTCACAAAAATTGCGTTACATAATACTTAAAGTATAATTTAAACAAATGACACTCACACAGTCTCAGTTTTTCTCTTTATGTTGTTATCATAAACGTTCCCTAGATGGCGTTAAGAGGCTTAGCTGCATTTAATATAACTTGGCCGTTTGTGAACATAACAGGGTTAACCCGTTGAAACTCTTTGTAGGGCTATACTTAACAAAGACTTCGTTTGAAACTTAGGAAGCTTGAGACTGTGAAAACAAAGAGGCAACTGTGGAACTACTTTTTCCATGATAAAATAATCTTTTGACATCTTTTACCGTGTTTTACCTACTTATACATTAGTTTTGTAATGACAAAAATGTATTTTCATTATTTAATTTTGAATCGAATGCGCTATAGGTATACTTATACCAAAATAGTGCGTAAATATTTTGGTAATTTTAATAATGCAAAAATTATTTTGACATTAATAGAATTAGGTGTTATTTTAATGAGACGATGTGGTCGCTCAGCGACTGTCTTTCAACAATAAATAAAAAAGCTTTTATAAAATTTCCAACTTACAGCGCCATCTATTGTACAATAGTTCGTTATAGTTTTATTACACTTACAATATTAAGGTACATTAACGTCATCTAGCGTCAAATAGCAATACCAAAGTTTGGGGATTGCGGACGCATTATCGATATCGACATTTTAATATTTGGACATAATTATAATGCCTAAATTTTAATTTATAGATACAAATTTATAAATACAAAAACTAGTTGAGGATTTGTTATAATTTTTTTACAAGGTATTATTGTAATATAATATTTATTTTGTCACGTTTTTATCGATTATTACACTGCGCCAGGATTGTAATAAAATATGTCCCCTTCAATAAATATTTGAA
>LGAG01001135.1:554193-575459 GCA_001278395.1 Lerema accius | reverse complement strand
CCCCACATGTAATTAAATTATTGAAATGGAACAAAAAACTGACATTTGTTCAATACACTGTAAACAGATTGGCTGATGTTATAATTATGTAGCCAGAAAATTAACCGTATGTATTTTGTAGCTAAAATTGTCATTATACTATGAAGAATGTATGTTGTTGCAGTAAGATTACAGGTTTCTGGGAAATAAGTGGTCTGGTTTTTTTTACCATCCAGGGTTGTCTCAATTCAATCATTTCACTAGGTTTAAACCAACTGGTTTTGCTAAAAAAAAATCTTAATTTCACATAATAATTAGAATTAAGCTAACTTGTAATATCGGTACTCTTTAAGCTCATAAAGGTCCCAAACAAATGCTGTTCTGGCAATTACTTTCAACATTTACTAAAAATCCATATGATATTTCAAAGAAAATATATTATTATTTTAGGATCAAGGAGGACCACTAAAGTAATATGTATTTTTCGAGTTATTAGTATCTTTCCAAAAAATTATTACAGTGGACTGTTTGAGGCAGGGGACTGTTTTGTACAAGACAGAGCGCTGTTAATAGAGACAACGGACTGTTTTACACAAAATAAAACCCATCATTGGCATTAATCAATCATTTATTATTTTTATGATAAACTTTAGCATCTATAATCAACAGCTTGTTTATAAAAATTTACAGAAAAAATAACTTTCATTAAACATTTATTAAAAATTAACCTTAAATGCTTAAAACATTTCAACATTCAAACAATCAACATAAAGTTTTATTATTCTAATCTAAAATTAAAATTTTGTTTGTGTTGTATCTAGTATTGAAATCTTGTATTTGTTGCCTTTTATATATCCACATTTTATATTTTATGACTTTTCTGTTATCAAATTCTTTATATTTTGGGTTTTTATTAAACCAAGTATGCCATGATTGGGCCAAACAATTCACATTATACCAATCGCAACATTGATCTTCTAGCAATTCCTGATGATTGTTGTAAGTCAATATGTTAGCAGTATGAAGTGCGCTGAGCTTCATATCTATGTTGCTGTGAACCATGCAAAGACATGTATCACGGTTTTTAGCACTTGGTTTCACAACCCAAAATGGACAAAAAGACAAAAACTTTTGTAAAGATTAAAAACTGTGTCAAGAAGATATCTCTTTTGTGTTTTCACACTTTTTCTTGTAACAAATTATTTTTTGCCAGCTCCCATACGACTAAGGTAAAGTCACTAATGCTCGACACTTTAATGAAAACATGTTTATATGGAAATAATTATTTATTTATGAAACAATACAATCACAGCCTTTTTTATATAAATGAAGTGTATCTTAGAAAATTATTTTAAACCATAAAATTTCCAAAAATCAACGTACTTTTAATTATTATTAATTTTTTTTTTATATTGTCTTAAGTACTAATGGATGACAAATAAGCCAAATAGCCAAAAAAGAAAATAACTATAAGTAGACAGTCAAATGCACTAATAGTTGACATAATATTTAATTAACGCAGTTGGAGTTTTAAGGGCATCAGTACGCTTGATATACTTAATTAACTATATTAATGATTACTTATCCATCAACATCTAAGGAAATTATTATTCAAAATACAGAGATTTTCAGTTGGTGGTAAGACTACTTTAGTTTTTGTTAATAGGTCTTCAATCTTTTTATAAAATTGAGACAATGCAATATTTTCGTTAATTTTTCCTGAAGCGATATATTTGTCGAGAAATTTAAGGCCCATTTCCAGTTCTTTATTTTTCGCCATTTTTTGTAACGCCAAGAATTCATCTGTTGGTTGTTCTAGTGCACAGCACACTTCATCAGGATTCCAGGGTGAGAGTCCACACTTACGTAACCCGTTTTGAAACATCTCAGGTGATAATGTGTCTTTAAGTACTTTGTCTAGCAAAGGACAAAATTGAACTTTTCTCAAAATGGGGTTATCAATGTGTTCTAAACGCCAAGAATGCACAGCGATTTTCCAGGCGCCCTTTAAGCTTCTGAAAATAGCTACGTCCATGGGCTGTAAGAGATGAGTGGCATTGGGAAAGAGAGCAATTAGGATTATCCCATTTTCCGAACAAAACTTGCTCAAGTGGAATGACATGTGAGATTTGTGCCCATCTATAAAAAGTATAACTGGTTTTTGAATACCATTGACATTTAACCATTTATCAAATATATTGCAGATATATTCATTAAATGCCTTCATTGTCATCCAACCACTATCGGACTGTCCAATGCCCCAAGTTACAGGAACAGACAAGCTTAATTCTCTTGGTATTCTTAAATATTTAAAAACAACCATGGGCGGTAAAACTTGACCAGCAGCATTACCACCTAAAAGAACTGTAAACCTTCTTTTTCATCCGAGTTAACTTGCTGGTAAACCGATTTTTTATCACTTCTCCAACTTATCATTGATATGTTGACAAATGAGTAAAATTTATTTAGAAACTGTTGGGAGTTTTTGAGAATAATTCGTAGAGGTTGCAAGGTGTCGTACGACATTGTAATAAGACTCATTTTACTAAAATTGTATCTAATACAAGAACATTTTTTCGTAAGTGTCATCCTTTAGGTTACTGTCTGGCATTAGTGACCTTACCTTATTACTGTCATCTTTGAAGAAGAAGAGAAGCTGAGTCTTTTATAACTATCAGGTATTTTACATTGTTTAGCTACAGGCACATTGAGGCCCCCCAGATTATATTGTTTTCCGGGTCTATACAATGACTTTATTTCTTTAGGTATTGAGCTTAAGATTTGTTTTTCTTTGGTATGTTTCAGTGCGGAATAATTTTCTTTTAACTGCTTACTACTTACTTCGATGTAGCAGTTTTAATCGCTGTTTTAAAGGCCTCCAAGTTGTACATCGGACCACCTCTGATTTGTTTTTAACTAGCCTTTCAATGAAAGAGCACAGTCACCCACATTTAGGGTGTGGCCCTTAAATAAATATTTATGAGTAATTGTTTTTTTGTTCGGGTAATGTTGGACAACAAATATGTACTATCAAACAAATTGATTAGTGACCCACCTAGCCGACAGTTCTTTTGAAATTTTGGCAAAGTCAAATTCGTTTTCTTGTCGGGCGTGGCGTTGCACTTACGACGTTTTAAATATTAATAAACATTAGAAACATTATTCAGAATGGCTGTCAGATGTCAAGTTCTATTATTCTCTACAGTTGAATGATCACTCCTCTGCATTTTGTTTTCTTTCTTGCAATACACTCCCACACAATAAGCCCACTTTTGAAGTGGTGGTGTTTGGGAGTAAACCATTAAAAATAGGGATAATGGAAACAAATTATAAAACGCCAGAGAGCTTAATTTTAATATTTTTTAGGAAACGGTTCTTAGGTATACATTGTACAGGTAAATATTAAGATCACACCATATTTTAAAATATTTATTAAGCCGCTACACATGGGGCCAATTTATAATTATTTTTTTTCGAAGTTGTGTTAGATACTTTGTTCTAACACTGTTACACATGCTGTTGATATCTAGCATTATCCATTATTATGAGAGTAGGCTCATGAAGATGCGGTGCCAAATTTTCAGTGACCCACTTCAAAAAAAATCTGTTGTTCATTTCGTCATGATAGCCACCACTCTTCATTTGTGACTGAAATATTAATTCAGCGTTTGGAACAAATCCACGCTCATCACCTGCATGAACAATACTAAATAGTTTTCCTTTTGAAATAGGTTTGTAAAAATCCGTCTACTTCATTATCTTGCCAGCATTTACTTGTGGTCTAGATACGCAACAAACAATTTTTCTACCTCTTCATTTCTCTTAAATCGTAATTACTTAGCCCGCAAAACAGATATGTATATCGTTCCTCTCTATTAAAACTGTTCTATTACTCGTTTACGTGTAAATAGTAACACACACTTATGGCATTTGCGTGCCTATCGTCCAGAAAGACCGGATCCTTATGTGAGAGGGAATCTTCAACTAGGAAAATCAAACTCACTTACCTTGCCAACGACGAATTATTCCTCCAGTCGACTGGAAGGACTCGTGAGGGTTCCAAATAACGAATTGTGTAGTTTATCTTCAATTCACTTTATATAATTATATTATTGAAACTATAAAATAATAGTACACCAATTTTCCAAATCTTCTGGACAACTCTGTCAGTGAGTTGTCAAGACCTAATCAAAGATTCTTATAATTTTGAATTTAGATCATTATACATATTTTTAAGGTGCGTTGCCAGGATGTTTCTTCTTTAAGAATATGATGTGATTTTTTTACAGTTGGAATTTCTTATGTGACATTATAAAATTCGTGTATTTTCCTCCTTAACACTCCGTGATTTAAATTGTCCATTAAAATTTTGTCTTTTCCGTTTTTCTGTTGTTGATGTGATCAAATTGTCATAAATGCTGGTGTTGGTTTTGACTGTCATATTTAATATATCTGATGCTTCAACATTTTTCAGCTTCAGTGGTATGTTGCTAATTGTGTTTTTGCAGAATGCATGATTTTCTGGTCTATATTTGATTGATATTATTCTTGATTTTACCAGTTTCACATGTTTTTTAATCTTATTCCTGTTTCCTATCCCTTCTCTGAATCAGTTGTTTCACTTAATCTTGTCATTTTCCTTTCTTGTCATTTAGCTTTATTCTTTTTATTTGGTAGGTCATTTTCTTTTCCAGCATGTTTATATTGAACAAGCAGATGGTCTTTGAGATCCAAACATGCACAATAACCTTTCGGTGACAGTATATCACAACAAAAACAGATCGGACAGATAATAATCTTATGTAGAGTCGTGTGTGGTACAGGTATTAAAGTATCCAATATTGCGTATCTGTCAATATCTGTTTCAGAAATGTAAAATGTCATTATCGTAGTATCTGACTCTTTGATAGGTGTAACCTGTAAATTTTGTACCAAGTACAAAAACATTCTTGGCGCTTGATCTGCAGTGGTGAGCTCTTGCGTACGACGAAAATGATACGAATGTTGACCGTCTTCATGTGATGTTCGACACAATAACGTATGGTTTACATTAAAGATAGCAGCAGCTCGACGAGTACTAGTTCTTGGATCGTTATTAAAATTTTCGACTGTGTCACCAATGCAGTGCCAGCATGAGAACTAGGATGCTTTTTAAGCATAAAATCCAGTAAATCATAAAACACACGCCAAAACGCTCACAGTACTCAAGCGGATTCAAGTGAGTGAGAATTAGTAATTTGTTTAGTATAAATAGTAAACTTGTTCGTTTCGGAATTTAAACTTGTAAAGGCCTGTGCCGTCCCTCAACTGCATTGGTGGTACGGTGTCGTTCTTAGGCACAACTTGGTATCGCCGGGCTTATAAAGGAATACCAAGTCCGCTTGAAATATTTTTGGAACCCTTCGTACTAGCGGTATTTGGGACTGAGTCAATAATATGAAACCATGTCTCTGGAATACTTTGAAATAACAAGTTGGGTGGGGCAGGATATAATATTGTCCTTTTAAAAGATTTAGCTTTAGTTAACCTAATATCCTTTGACAGAAGACGCTTCAATAAATAAAAATCACTGGATCTCTCTCACGATATAGGGATTGCCTTTATTCTTAGCGCATTTAATAGCTCCAATGTATTGACTGGGCATCTAAATCGGACCTGACTTGAGACTTCTTTCTATTTGCTTTTTTATTGTTGAATAGACAGAGTTTTCGGGAATTTTACCAGCGCACGCAAGTGAAATAGAAATTATGAATCTGTATTTATGTTGACCGCAACAAATGTTTGAGTAGAATACTCCTATTAGATCTAAGCATGGTCCATCGTAATTTACCACACTACTTTCAACATACTTGAACACACAAGATCCAATTTCATCAGCTCCGCGGCTTGCTTCTTCTTCATGCCAATAGAAACAATCGGTTTTATCGCCGGTTGAGAAACTGTGAAATTGAAGGCATTGAGCTTCGATTTGTAATAAAAAATAGAGGTATTGCTTCGTGGAAGTTGCAGGACTGCTTGCAAATCATAAATTGCTACCAGTCGAACAAATTGATTCGTGACCCGTCATAATGTATATTTTCCTCAGCTTATTCCCTTTCCTTTCCTTATCCTTTATGTGTCATCTTCCAACAACAATCGCAGGTTGGTTAGTGAGAATACTTTTTTAGCTATTTTTGTTTCAACTTCCAACCTGTGATTGATGTTTAGTAGGCATAACAATTACTACGAAAACAAAACTTAAATAATTGGAGTCGTATTATAGTTTTATTGTATTTCTCAATGATGTTAATTATGTTGAACCAAAATTGGCGAAATGTTTCTCTCACTAACATTTTACCAAATGGTTATTGAATTGTTGAACAAAATCACAACCATAAAGGATTTAATTATCTGTAAAACAAATAACATATTACTTTTTATTTTACAATACATGTATACTTACATAAAAATTTGTTTTAATTTGATTTTCAGAATAATAATTTAAATACCATATAAGGGGAATTTGTTGAACACCACTACGACGGTATTCCAACAATCATCAAATTATAAATATGTATTAGATTGATTTTAGCAGAAATCTCGAACACCTCTCTCTAAAATTAATCCAGCAGATAAATATTTGGAGTACTAGTAGCTTTACCCTGCCTGAGCTTAATTATTTCTATCGTTACATCCAATTCTTTACTAAATTCACGAAAATCTTCAATGTTTATGACGAAAGCTATATTATGTGGAAGACAAGAAATGGCCCAGAAGGTTGAAACGAAGTATAAAATCCTACCTTATTTTGAGGATTCAGATTACCACTTCTCCAGGGGTGGGTTGTGAGTAAATTCCGGTGAAACTACTTTAATGCAAACTTCACAGACTTAATGCACTAATGTGAGTTTAAAATTAATAATAAATATGCAAGTGACAATATTTTATAGCGATAATTAAATATTATTCTACTTCAAAGACTCAATTCGTAATGATGCTGACAGATGGATTTTCATAACCCAAAGCAATGCCGAATATTCAAATTTCAAATGATTCAAATTCTTTTAGAAGAAAATCCAAATGGTAAATGGTAGTAATAGGTACTAGGCAAGAAAACTGAACTTACAGAAATTCCAAAGGTGTTACTTATTTCTTTAATCGATCTATTTTCTTCGTGCATCGATACTATCCGGTGCTGTAAATGATTGACGATTCTGTATTGCCCTGACATTGTGAATGGATGCTGACTCACAGCAATATAATAATTATGGCATCATTTTCCCTTAATGGCGCTGGGGTCTTTCCTAATAGAATAGATGGGGCTGTAAAGTATTTCTTCACGATGTTTGCCTTCACCATTTAGAAGAAAGGTCTTCCACCGCATTGATTGGAATAGTTATGTTTTATTTGGTCTCCTTAAATTGATGTTAGATTTCTTTTTTAAAGCAAAAATGAATAGATATGTTAATACAGTACTTTCGGAAGTTTATAACTTCTTAAGACTGTATCAGCAAGCCCTGAAAATCGTCTAGAGATATTGCCATTGCCAAGACGAATCAAACGAGTCTAGTTTCGAAGGGGTTGTGTGGTTTGCCTATGGAGTTCCCAGTGTTAGTTTTTGTCGATTAGTTTAGATTAGTTAGCTGGTTGTCGATGTCGTATGCCTGCATCTTTTAAACGTCCACGACATAGACACTCTCATGTCAGTAGCAAGATCTCTGACCGGCGTAAAACCATTCTCCATCATCTTGTCTGTAACTTGTCGATTTTGTGTAATTGTGGTGCAGCGCAGACGGTCCGATTTTTTTGTGGCAACACTTGACCCCTTATTTTCCCATTTTATCCAGAGGTGGACAGTATCCCTTTAGGATAGAAACATAACATGAAAATAAGTGGCAAACTCATTGTGGCATGTCAAACGTCATTTTGGAATTATTCAGTAACAAACGCCAAACATACATATGATGGCTAACATGTCGATTTCTTAAAATTCTTGATGTATGGATTCAGTGTCATCAACAACGTCGAAGGGACAAAATTTAATTTATTTGAGAATATTACGCAACTTTGTGTTCACCTTTGACATTTATAAATCTAGAATGTATCGACTGACATCTAGTGATTCATATGATAAACATCATTAGGGTGGCTCCAAGCTAGAACGATTCGAGTAATACAATATCGATATCAAGATTTTATTCGCATTACCGTTATCATGACGATTGAAACGGGAGGGAAACGGGAAATCGCATACTAAAAGAAATATTTCCCCTTAAAGGAGATTGCCCAAAAGTGGTACAGGTTTGTCTCAAGCATCAAGATAAAAGTAATATTAAAATGATTCTCTCCAATTTAGACTTTGATTTAACCATTAGAAAGTTAATTTTGAACAGGGGAATAATAGGAATAGGGAATAATATTGTTCATAAATATTTTATTTACCGGTCCATAGGTCACGCACAGAGTTGCAATAACAAATAATAAATTACCCGATTATTGTAATGTTAATCAATTATCGAATTACAAAATAAAAGTCACTTCTTAGTACAAATAGTACCATCAACATTTTGTTATGTTGATTTTCCCCAGTACATTGTCTTAACGCTGAATCATGTGAAACATCGTTATTAGTTTTAGTAGTCTACCACTTATCATTTCGATTACATTTGCTTTACAAAGTGTATAATATTATTATAAATATAACTTATAAACTGAACCGATTATTGATTAATCGATTTGTAGCAGACTATCATGGCAACTTTTTAAGTTTTTATACACAGACAACAGTCAATGTTAAGCAATTTGAAATCTGACATATTTACGTTTCAGTGTTGATTGTGTTTTTTCTCCACGTAAATTGTGATTTATTTCAAAACTAACATCGACAATTTATAGTAATCAAAATATGAAAGGACTCTCTAAAACTACATAGTTTGGAGTTGATGCAACCTTGCACTATTGTCTATACTTCTATGAGCAATTCACCTTTAAATCTCATATTATATTCGATATTCAAAAATATAATTGAAAATATTTAATCAGAATGATCGGAAACAAGCGTATCCTAATTAATGCAAAAAGCGCATATAAGGCTTTTGTGGCCGAGAAGTAAAACTAGCTGGGTCGTCTAGGTCCAGTGACTTACAGGCAGTATCCTGTCAATTAAAAAAAAATGTTACTCGTATATTTGAGATTTGTGCCGAAATGGTTGCATAAAATACATGGTTATGATATACATATTTTTATAAATCGTCTGTTTAATAGCATTTGATACCCATAATGTAAAGATAGCAAGAAAAATAATTGTATCACTCCCCTTTTTTGGAAAATTTAAAATTTATACAGCCTATGTCACTCTGACAAAGATGACGAATCCAATGATATGTCAAGCCGTTTGGGCTGTAGCGCATGCCTAAGAAATCATATGGATTTCATACATACAATTACATAGGTTCGAAAAACATTACCCTTCGTACTGTTAAAAAGTGTATGAAATAGATTGAATTTCTAAATATGATTCCACAATTTGACCAAGTTTTAGAAAAGATATGTGTTACATTAAAAGTGTATTTAATTTTGTCAATTCTCGATTAAACTTTTGCTTTTGTCGATGCGATTCGTGTACTGCATCGATTCTTCAAATCGGTTTGATTTGGCCGCTGGACATCCCTATTTTCGGTAGCTGCGCTCTCATAGCTGCACTGTTATCGATTACACTAGATGCAGGGCTTGGCAGCTCGCAGCTCCACCAGTGCCGGACTACCTCGCGCGGTGGGTAGTCCGTGCTCGTTCGTACCGCTCTTATGTAACTTGTTGAATGTGATATGAAGCGTGAGTGTTACCTGTGCAAGCTCACCATTTCCACCATCGATCCCGACCTTGAAGAGGAGCCGGAAGGTAAGTTTATTACTTACTTTTTGTAAATGTTTAGTTAATTACTGTTTTTTTTATTTTACATTTTTTTTTATCGTGGAGGCGTCTGATTATAAAGATTTATATTTTTAAAAATTGTTTCCGATATGTCTCTCTCGTTCATGTTAGCGGCCATTATAGCCGTTATAACTTTGTCTTTTAAGGGTGACAGTTAATGAATTTGCTTTGTACCCCCCTCCCCCCTCATTTATTTCTTGTTCTTAGGTTTGTTTTTCTTTTCGAGTTCCATGTTTCTTGTGTATCCAATATTTTTTATGGAAATATCCAATTTCACTGGGTTGATGTTACCCATATGCAGTCAAGGCTCCTCTCTTTTAGCTGGCAAGAGTCACCTAGTCTTGTCGGGTAGGTCCCATGGGCATGGCTAATTAAATGAGCCAGTTTCTTCTCTCTTCGCTGCTTAGCTTTCTCATACAAGAAATTTCCTTGTGACCTAGATCTAGCCATTCGCGCATCTGGGGACAGAAATCAATCCCTGCGGAGGCGCGCGGTCAAAGGCAGATGCTAATATGTAATCTGAGCAATTGCAACTGATATTATCCTTTATATAAAAAAAAGTTATAAAGGAATATATTTCTTTGTTTACCCATACGAGTATGTTTGATAAAATATAAAGCAATCCCAAAATTTTTTTTTATGAGTTTCGCCCATTATTCAAACTGTTTTATTTTTCTCGAATTAGGGTTAATATGTAATTTTTGTTATATTTCCTTTTTTATTTAAAGTTGTTTTTGTATAATATGTCTTGATATTCTCTTATTTTTAATATGTGTATTAAAATTTGTCTCTTACATTAATTACTCTACCATAGCAGATTTTCAGGTCATCCCTGATGGCACAGCCGAGGAAGCAGCTGCCACCTACATTAAAATACGTTCTAGAAATTTTCCTATGACCTAGATTCAGCTCGCGTCGCAACTAGGAGCATAAATCAATTATTGCGGGGATGCGCGGGCGAGGGGTGGCATTCGAAACTCGATTTGTGCATCCTCTCTCCAACCCGGTTTCAATTATTAACGTATTGCAATGATTTCAGTCTCTTCAATGTTGGTGATTTAAGTTCGTATTCCTTCTTTATTGTAGTTGTCTGGGGTGTTTTTGGTCTTCGTAAGAATTGATTTTCTTCTTCGTTTCTAGGTTGTTTTACGACTCGGTCGTTATTTAAGTCGCAAGTGGCTTAACATTTGTCTATAAATGTAAAAATAATCGGTTTTTTTATTTTTACTATCGGTTATTAAAGAGTCCAATAACTATTTTTCATGAATATTATTTGAATATTTACTTTTGTTTTCTACGATAATGGAAGGATTTCTGCCTGCCTGGATTCAGACGTCATTTATTTATCTACGTTGTTGAAATTTAAAAAGTTGCAGACAATAACACGCCTAGGGTCTACCTTACACTAGTCCTTTCGTCTTAATCACTACACGGTGACAGTGATGCCGTAAAGGTACTTGTCTCTGAAAATTGGTGACAATATTATTAGCGTGTTCCAGACTTCATGTTACAGACTGAATTCAGCTATTTTCAGACCATAAATCGATTTTGCGGGGGCGAATTGGGGAGAAACGGAGTTGAAAGGGTAAAGTTCGAATAAAATTCAAACGTCACTGGAATCTGTATGTGATTGTAACCGGGTTGAGTTTTTGCGCTTTCATATTTTTGATGTTACTTGTGAGTAATTGTAACTTATTATAGTGGTTTTGTTTAATCTTGTACAAGGTTTCGTTAGAGAAGAGTTGATATTAATAAAATAAACAGTAGATAGTATTTATGCTGCTGTTGTGGTTGCAGTGACTCGATAATTGTTCAGTTTCTTATCTGTTGTATCGTCGTCTATTAAATGGGCTGGTGTTTAGATAAACTACATTTGTTACATTCTGTATTATTTGTCACAATTGCGTCTATCATTGTCTAAACGCGTGTTGAGTTAACGCGACTCGGAACTGATGTTTGCAGTGTTGAGACGTATTTAATTTAGCGCAGGTTTAGGCATGGAACTTCTATATGGAACTTTACTTATCCACACATCATTTAGATACCATCCTTATTAAAATGTGTTCTATTAAAACCATGATGTATTTAAAATTTGTGAAGTTAGGTGCATAGTCCCGTACCTTTCGTTCGGTCATACCTAATTATGCTTCCGAACCCTCCTCTTGCCGTCCGTCTGGGAGTTCTCAATTGTAGGTGATAAATCAATAACAGTACATCAGGGTGTCGGCGTATGCAGACTAGCTCAAATAATGCACCTTTCTACGCAGATTTAATGCTATTTTTAAAATAAAATACTTAGTTCATGCACCAATATGGTTCAACTTTTTTGACGTAGGAACGTATACTCACTTTGTAATGTCATTCTTAATACTTAACGGACCCAAAATTAACGTCTTCGTTCACAGTTTGATGTTCTCTATTGTCCCGTTTACCTCAGACTGTGGGTCCATCGTTACTCCACTCAATATGTTCAGCATCTTCAAAATCATTTTCATTTCTCTCAGCAAATAAAAAAAGTTTACGGTTCGTCGCTGCTTCTTATTGATTTTTGTATCCCATAAAATGTGTTTCAGAAATATTTAGTACAGGTCAGCCTCGTCGTATGAAAACATAAATGAATCAATTCTGTAAATCTATAGAGTAAGTACACATAATTATAAAGTCTAGGGAAAACGGGAGGGGGGTGGTACATCCAGGTGCATGCGCGATTTCCACCTCCACCCTCCACCCACGCAAATTCAGACCTCCCCTCGCCCGGATGACCTAACTTGCGTCCTAGCTAATAAATCAATAGTACATCAGGGCGTGACCGTGCGCGGACTAGCTCGTTAAATGCACCTTTGACGCAGGTGTATGCAGAAATATGAACTACGCCCTTTATCATGTAATGCTCTCACGGACAAAGAGCAAAGGTTAATACCAATACGTGCCCATATACCGCCTGACAACGCGCTCCCTTACATTGTCTCTATTTGTCACACGAAAGGGACATATTCATATTATTACAATATCGGTATTTAATCGGTAAAAAATTCAATAAAAATTGTTTATTTGATAAAAAGCTATAAATGCTCTCCTACAAGATTATCTTAAGGGTTGATTTTGCCTCACTACCTGACATTCACTACGGCTCCGTTATCGTCGGCAAATTTTCTTGACGCGCACCATATTTCCACGCTGCGTTCAGCTGATTACTGATACTTTAGCAGCAATTTATACAGTTTAAAAGCGTTGAATAGCTAATTCACTCAAATCCATCGAGAGCTGCTCTGTCAGGTTATAGATAAGGATTATAATGGCAGATCATATTCTCGTATCACGGACACCAGACTTGTGTCACAATGCCAGTGATCGATTTGATGTGTCGTGGCGTTGGTGTGGTTCGCGTAATACTCTCGTGTTCACAAATGATAGACAAATAGTTCCTTGTCATGGTAGAGATCCAACTGAATGAGCTTTATAGTAATTATCAATCGTTTGTTATTTCCATGCTTTTATGCAGTCGCTTTTCTCTTTATGCAGTTTTTTTTGAGAATAACTAATCAGTTTTTTTATTAACAAACAGTATGCATCTGAAACTTGGTCACGTATTTAGTAAAATAGCGTGATCACTTAATAAAAAATTTGTAAATTAAAGAGGAGTTTCTTTTTATGCTTGTTATCAAAAACAATCAAATAAACTTCGACCAATATTTTTTTTTACTCAGACTGAGGTTAGAAATTAAAAGTGTACATTCATGGGCAGTAGAGGTCAGTTATAGAGAGAAAAAGCCTCGGGTAGTCAGGTATGATAAATATAAAAATTTAAGTTGCGCTCTATCGGTCACAGGTCACGGCTCGTCCTATAACTCCTTTAGGGGCGGTGAGGAAGTCGGAGTAACTGAGGCGACACCGCTCGTCCGGTTCCCGCAACCACACCAGCCCTCATGGAGTGCAAGAACGGGCCTCACCTTTGGGATCCTAATGGCGCTACTTGCCGTCGGTACCATCATCAGCATCTACCTGCTCTATCTTCAGAGCCGGGCGGGTGAGTTGAACCAAGCTTTTTCATGTTTGAATAAGCTAGCGAAACCTCGTATCACCATGATTGTTCTACTTAATTCTTTGTTTGATGTGCATACTCGTATGTTATGGATAATCATCAATAAACAAATCGGGTCAAATAATAAATTACTAATTGATACTGAAAGTAAACTACTTTCCAGAAAATACGGGCACCTTATAGTTATTGACTTTTCTATGAATAATATCAATATTTTTGTGTAAATTATTAGCTTAAATGACTAGATTTTTTTTGTCTGTCTTCACCATGCAGGCAAATCCGAGCCTCATTGGAGAAAAGTACATTGCTCCACTTACCCAGTGTTCAAGATAGGCAATTTCAAGCAATCCGGTGACTACGGAGTAACCTCGTCGTCGACTGCCGCTAAAACCCTCCTCCTCATAGTCCATATGATAACTTGAGCTCCTCCTACCTCTTCAAGCTTTCTTTTGAGGTCTGCATTTGCGGTTCCTCAGCGCTTGAGTCACTAAAAAGCATTCGTCTCGTGTTTGTGTACGTTTTGTGCACCGTTTTCTCCCAGAACCTTGCCTTCTCTGTACAGAACCTGTCTCTACACATCGAGTCCAGGTTCTTTGGACAGTTGAACGACTCACGCTAGACTGCTGTGCCACGTAACATTGGCTACACCCCTCTTCTAGCAGCGCTATAATTTTACCAGTTCTTAATGCTTTTTATACCATTACACAAAGATATCTGGTATATGTTACAATAAGATAGGATGATGCAAAAAACATATTCCATGTAAATAATAACGCAAACAGATATTAATAATGATGATTAAGTATTTATATTCATTAATCACTGAATTATGAAACAATTTATCACTGCCCATAAATAACTCATAATAAGGCGAGTTATTATACCATCAGCTTAAGCGAAACGCTCATAGCCCGGCGGCTTGCGTCGATCCTAAGCAATCGACAAAGTTAAGCAACTGCGGGCGCGGTCGGTAAGTAGATGGGTGACCGCTAGTGGAAAAAATATCTTGAGCGTTTCCGTGCTTCGGAGGGCACGTTAAGCCGTCGGTCCCGGTTGTTACCATTAGATGACAATCGTTAGCCATGTCGGAGGCCTTTGGGTGGCATAAAAAAAAATCCGACACTTGGGTTGGCCACTAACCCCTCCGCCAATCCGCATTGGAGCAGCATGGTGGAGTATGCTCTAGGCCTCCTCAGTTATGAGGAGAGACCCGTGCTCAGTAGTGGGCCGTTAATGGGTTGAGGCCATTATACCATCAGCTTAAAGCAACGGCTTTGTTATTTATAAATCGTTGAAAAAAGCAAACAAAACTTATATCTTTCTAGACCACGTGCTCCCGCCGGTCGATACACCGCTTCTGCTGGTTAGCCGCAAAGATTGGTGCAAGTTCCCCGATACTCCGTTAACATCCGCCAAGACCGCCACGGCACCTTCTCAACACATCGTCGTCGTACAGACAGGAAGTGTCACTTGCAATGACATAGTCGTTTGCACCCAGCTTCTCCAAGACCTACAGGTAAAATGATTTGTTTGTAAATTATATTTATTTATACATATTACAGTGACTACGGTGCCTGCTCTTGCGCTGCTAGCAGTTTCGATCGAGTTTGAGTTGAAGTTGTCGTTATTGCATTGGTTTTGATATTTTGCCGGATTACTCATGTTCGGGCATTGGCATACACTAGGTAATTAAGTTTGTAATTTGTTCTGATTTAATCATTCGTCAATAGAGATCAATTGAGTTGGCTGATGGTCAATGACTTGATGAAAAAATCGAATTGTTTTATGTTCTTTAACAAGCACCCACGCTTCCTGACCCTGAGGGGCCAGAACTTTGTAGAAATACTTGCTTCTAATTTTTGACTTCTTACCTATTCTATCGCAACTCAGTCCTTATTTAGTTGATTTTTATATCGCTATCTACAATCTAAAGTTCTTAAGTATCCTCTCATTCACATGAATAAATTCATATCATTGTCGCTGAGTCTGTCTGTCTTTGGACTCCCTCTTCAAAGACCTTATTTTTTCGTTAATTATTTTATGTCCTATAAATAATATTATAGCACTTTTAAAATTTACAAATTCACATTAAAATTACCAATGATCCCGTTGTATGGTAAAGCTGTTGAATTTTGTGCGGTTTTTGTGTCGTCTAGTTGTACCTGAAGGTGTGAAAAAATGCTCAATTTATTTTTATTTATAATAAATATTTTTGAAAGAGATGTGTCTTTTATTATTGATTGTATAATTTCAAGTGTTTTATTGCAGCTGTTTGCGAATGTGTCATTATTTTTTAGTAAATGATGCCGCACTTTATCAGCTGAAATATTAGACCCCCTATCATACCACCACATTAAAATTCCACCTTAATTCTCCCTAACAAAGAAATATTAGGGAACTCCGTACAAAGTTTCATCTTTAATGCCTTCTATTAGGCTGGGCGTTATTTCTACTACACATTTTCCACTTATACGTAATGCTTAGCGTTCCTCTTGTTACACATAGTAAATCCTAATTATAACAGCATCTGTGGCAATTAATTTGGTGAAATATGTAATTTTTGAATACAATATGGTCGAACAAGTTTCAATATTCGGTAATGGTGCTTTTAATTTACATTAGATTTTTGGTCAAGAATCAATTTATACACCTAATAGCGTCTGTCGATAACTCAAGTAAACCGATGTTAATGTAAAGAAAACGATTTATTTTCACTAGGGTGCCACAAGGTGCTCCCTTCATCAAAACATCTATTATTTTAAACTTTCATTACATTTCAGACACTGATCTTTTGTAATCAACAATTTTACAATCTGGTCTATGTCAAATAAGTGTTCTATCAATAAATAATCAATATCACGACTTGATAAGGGACAAAAGTAAAGGTGGGTCACAATGATGAACTTAAAAAGTAATAAATTAATACTTGACACTACAGAACTGGGTATAACTAATGCGTTCCTGTTCTGCGCTTTTATTTATGAGGTTATAATTGTATTTCCGTAAATTAAATGACGCATACAAGCAATGATAAATGCCGCTAAGCACTGCAGCACAAAGTAAACAAAACAAAGTAATTGGTATGACTGAATAAATGGTCCAATGGAAATACCAAGAAATATGCTCGTATGTTTCACTACTGTTGATCCTCTAATAAATGCAACGCAACCCGCTCAGCGTTTTAACTAATTAGTAACACATTATATTACTCTTAATCAAAAGCACTGCGACCATTAATTTTATCGAACCGTTCAAAAATACATTCGGTACACCTAATAGCTCAGCTAAGTTGTTTCTTTACCTTATGTACTTCCTTAAAATTTTTGTTAAAAAACAAAATATCATAATTATGTATCCGTACGGTTAATACATAGACACACGGTTTTCACATCTCTTGAAATTTTAATTCAGTAATTCTGAATGCGATTTGGTATTCCATGATCGAGAGATGGGAGTGCTAGTTTTATTTCCTAAATTAAATGTAGTAATATTGTTCATGAAATCTTGGAGTTGCACTTCTTTTCGTTGGTCCTAAGTTGCGCCTTACACACATTAATATACAGATTGTATTGTTGAAACAGAGCAAGAGCAATGGACATCTCCCCTACAACTTTCTGGTGTCATCTAACGGAGTTACTTTCGAAGCTCTGGGTTGGGACAATCGTTCACCAATGTTCCCAAACCTGTCGGCGATGGTCGTGGCGTTTATTGGTAGGTGTTTTTATGTTGTCTACAAAATCAGGTCTCTACAGACAAGAAAAATCTTAAAACTTAAACAAGTTTATCATTCATAAAAAATAAATGTCCGACTGCGAAAAAAATGTCTCTCCTCCTGATGCAATCGAATCAAAATAAAGATAATAAAAGAATGAATTCATCCACTATAATAATATATTTTTGTCTTGAATGTAAGTACAATGTAAATTGAATTCTAGGCAACTTCACCAAGGATATCCCAACAACATCGCAACTGGAAGAAGCATTTACCCTCTTTGATGCATCCAACGTAGAAGGACACGTAACCCGCGATTTCACCATCATCGGAAAGGTCATTCAAACTGGCCATGTCCCTACGTACCTCTTTGCATCGCTTCAAAACTTAACTCAATGGGATCCGGTGCTCTCCGACGACTATTAAGCGACCATTTGACAGCTACGATACGACAACCAAGCGACCCTGGAAATGAATATGGCTAACGATTCAAATATTTATGTATAATCAATATGGTAGAAAGTTTCATGTTAAAAATATGTTATTCAAATGTTAAACCTCGAATGTGAGCGTTAAGTACGTAGGAGGACGTATTAGTGTTGACAGATGTAATCGATGTCATGAAAATATGAACTAAACATTTTTTGCTGATTGAGTACGGGTGGGAGGGTCCTTCGTGCCAGGACTCGTCCGGGTCGGTACCACCATCGTTTTCCGTTTTTTTATCGGATACGAGTAGCCAGGGATACTTAAGGCACGTTTGGCGTTTCCATCTTATGCGGAGCGAACCAGTTTGGAATGATTTGAAATTGGACTATGTTCGATTTCAATCAGTTGCTTGGCAACACTGAACTTGTTAGCGTATACATCGCCTTACAAGGAAAAAATCCTTTACGCCTAGCCATTACATCTGGCAACACTAGTGTTAGTTATTGTTAGAGTTTTACCCATTACAATCTGCTTGTCCGAACTTAGTTCGGACATTTGTACGCGTACTCCCTTAGTTTTATAAGGTCTCATGTGTAAATTCAGGTCATTGCGAGAGTAAATCGTGTGTAGTGATAACAAAGGAAAAATCCGGTTACTTCCATGGGCGTTATAGCGAATGTTTTGGGGTTGAGACTTTCATATGACATTTCGCAACTTATAGCAGTTTTTTCTAGGTTAAACTCGTGTTTGATCTATTATTTTTACTATCGCAGGTAAATCTAATAGTGCTACCGACACTTGGCCTTAGACATGACAGCTGTAAGGTGTGTTCTAGGTATGATTTGGCTTTTTTCGAGATGGTTGTTGTTGACGCAAACCCATTTGTTGTGTAGTAAGGAGCAAATTGTAATTTTAATCAAATTTTTCTCATATTTAATCTCTAATATAGAATATAGGTATATTATAACACGCAGATAGAATATAGGTATATTATAACACGCAGATAGTTCATGGCAAACATCGTTGGACATGTAATTGCAATCTTGTAGATATACGATAGGTTTAAAGGTAGAAATAATATCTAAATCACATTTGGACAATAGGGTAAGTCTTAGGTAACATAGCTTGTAAGAAAAAAGTATATGGAATGTCAGTATATTTTAGGCTTAAGGAACAATTTTTCCCTAATAAGAAGTTTTAAGTTATGGAGAATCACAACTATCACCTAAAGCTAAGAATGGACGAAGTCACGATAAAGTTAATGCGCGTTAAGTATAGCTGTAATTGGTAACATTAACTGAGTCAAGTTTATAATAATGTAAGAAATAATGGACGCTCTTTGAGTGATTAAGTGAAGTGAAAATAAAAAGTAGTTATAAGGATATTTAATCATGTTTACTTAGTATAAGTGTAGTTAGTAGGAAAAGTAGGAAAAATATAATAATCGTCTATATAATTATATAATTAATCACGTCTAGATGTTAAGTAGATTTAGTCGGATCCATGGTGAATGACGTGTATCGTATTGGTATAAAGTGTTGAATCAATCCTTTATACGTATATGCTGTTACGGTCATACAACGTGGCTCCTATATTCATTGATGTCGTGATTGATGTTGTGTCTAAAAGTTAATCGATCTTCTAACTTCGAGGAAAGGACGAGAGAGTAACGATGGATTTCCTTCTTTTTCTGACCCTATATAAAGTTTTGCAGACACGAGTTTTTTTTAAATGGGTGAAGGTTCTTAAGCTTGTTTTGCTTTAGTTTAAGACCTTTATGGCAGTACTTTTCTATTCAAGTCGGGGGATATTTATTGTAAAAATACTGTCATAGAGGCAAAAATTCGCACAAGGCCTGTCGCATAGACTGGAAATTAGTTGTCTATGTATTTATTATAGTTTGTTATAGTTAATGTAATTTATTTATGTAGGCTTTTAATATTTGCAGATATGCATTTTTATTTCAGCTAAAAACCACCGTAACGTAAATAACTGCACTGAAAGCTTTCGGCAATATTCTCAACTATTTCTTTAAGGTCAAATACAGAGTCTACACACCTATTATATTTTCTATAGTTATCAGCAGTTTCTGGAATTTTTATCTTTCTAATCTGTACCTTGTATTTTTTCACGATTGTCTACAAACGATGAGGCTAAAATTGGACCTTTGTCTATCTGGACTATTTATAATATCTTGTCAATTTATCCATTAGATCTTAATAAATGTGGTAGTGAATTGTTGTTTTATTTAACACTTCGCTCATATTTATTGTCGCTGTGACAAGGATGTTCGGCAGTTTTAACAGGGGAAGTTAAAAGTTTCAGTTGTTCAGTGTTGACGAATGCTACTACATATTTCCCGCTCCTATAGGTATAGACGTATAGTACAAAAGACAAGATTTAAAAAGTAAAATTAAATATTACATTATGCAGATTTCAAATATTTGTTTATCACAATAGACCAGGGTAGAAGCCTTTAAAAATAATAAAAAGTGAAATAAAATCGTAGTAGGATGAAACCCATTAGAAAAGGAGGGGAATATTATAATAATGAAGGGAAAAATAATTTACGGAAATCGAGAAAAACCGTTTGTTACCCTTAAAGATTCACCCCCATCCCCTCCCCGACCTCAGATCGCCCGTAAATTATTTTTCCCTTCATTTTTATAATAATCCCCTCCTTTTCTAATGGGTTTCATCCTACTACGATTTTAATTGGTTTTAAAAATTATCGACCCTGGTCTACAACAAGTAAAAGAGGATACGTTGTAAGTTTACGTTGGGAAAATGACAATACAAAGTATTAGAAATGAGAAAATATAATACACTATATGGTTTTATAATGATGAAATTACATAATTATTATAAATATCATTCCAAGTTTACAATGAAAATCGAGATGAGTAATTATGAGTATGAGGTGATTGTAAGGGCCATGCCCACCACCCAAACACATAATTTGATTCAATGCAGTTTAAACAAGGAATTTAAGAAGTAATATTAGCGTCCGTTACACCAGTGAAATGTCGAATTTTGTAGTTTTTTTTTTGGTTAAATAATTAGTGCTCATGCTTCTGTAAATGTGCGCAAAAGGGGTTTGAACCTTTGTGGCTTAGTGTCCGGCCGACATTTTGTTTTTTTTTTCAAAATGGCGTCGCACGTTAATTCATACAAATATTGATAGGGGACACAAAA
>LGAG01001135.1:507560-548787 GCA_001278395.1 Lerema accius | reverse complement strand
ATCTAACATTGTCCTTTCCCATTATAAGTTCGATAGCAATGAGCTTTGTAATGACCGATCCCTCGTGGACTAAGCGGTGTAATAAATTCAATTATAGCCAAAATTTCATATAACCTTGTGTTGATTTCAATAACATGAGGTACATCATTTAAGGAGATTTGAATATTATGGAACTCAAAAATTATCAATTTAATTTTTATACTCAATAGACATTCTGTTGGTGGCTGTACACAATTTTTCGAACTATAATCCTACTAATTACAGTAAGTTAACAAAATATATTTGTTTATCACAACAAGTAAAGGAGGATACGTTGTAAGTTTACGTTGGGAAAATGACAAAATAAAGTATTAGAAATGAGAAAATATAATACACTATATGGTTTTATAATTATGAAATTATATAATTGTTAAATCATTCCAAGTTTACAATGAAAATCGAGACGAGTAAAATGATTGTAAGGGGTGCCCACCACCCAAACCATAATTTGATACAATGCAGTTTAAACAAGGAATTTAAGAAGTATTATTATTATTAGAAGAAGTATTATTCTTATTATTAGAAGAAGAAGTATTATTAAGTATTATTATTATTTTGTTTTTATTACAATTCCGACATCAACGAGTGTGATCTTTGCTTCACAATTGGTCTACCACAGCTAATGCACACTTGTCCATCACAAGTGGTGCAGTTTGCTGTTGAGTTGGATTGACCATGAAGACGTCTCCCTTTTATTACAAATTCGCCCTACATAAAAATAGTAAAATACCTAATAAAGCAAAAACCAATGGAAATATTGGTTTTAATCAACTTATAATTGTGACTTGAGTGAAAATAAATGACATGACAGTACAAATATAAAGAAAGAATAAAGAAAACTAATAATAAGGAGGTTAAATGATAATCACTACATTCACCCATCCTTGTGGTTCCAACATAATCTTTTAAATATTCTGGAGTTGTTTTAATACGAGTAGATTTGCGAACTCCAATATCAGATTCTTGATTAAAATACTTGAGATGAAATACTTGAGATGAAGCATTTTCATCTTGAACTAATTCATCAGATTGGTTTTCAAGAGAAGAATGATATGCTCCATCATCTGTATCTTCTCCAACATCACTCGTTTGTTCAGGTTCAGAAAAAGGTGCCAACTGTTTATTAGAAACTGTACACTCTCGACCATCAGATACACGTACATGTATGTGAATAAGAGGGATTGACTTGAAGGACTTCCGTTTGTTCAACGATAGGATCATATTTGCAGTTTAGAACGTTTTTCTTTATCAATACGGGTCCTGAGTTAATAAGCCAAGTAGGCAAAGATTTACCCGTAGGAGATCGGCGTGAACGACGAAATAATCTTTCGTGCGGAGTCTCGTTTATACTGGTACACAAAAGGCTCTTCATCTGGGTGAAGCACGGGGACTTATAAGGTACCGTGCTCCAACTGATGAACAGTACAATCAAATACATAATAGCACGTTTAAGGTTAACTTTAAGAAAGCGAGTAGTAATAAAAGCAATAGGTGATTTAAAAGTATTCCATATAAATATTCCATAGCAGTGATAGCCTAGTGGTTTGAACGTTGGTCTCTGGAACGGGAGATCCTAGGTTCAAATCCCGCGGCACGCACCTCTAATTTAAAAGTTATGTGCGTATTAGATACTAATTATCAATTGCTACGGTGAAGGAAAACATCGTGGGGAAACCTGCACACCTGAGAGTTCTCCATAAAGTTCTCAAAGTTGTGTGAAGTCTGCCAATCTGCACTAGGCCAGCGTGGTGGACTATGGCCTGTACCCCTCACACTGTGAGAGGAGACCCGAGTCCAGCAGTGGGACAGTTATGGGTTGCAATGATGACGATATACCTAAATATTCCATAAGCAACACAGTTATGCGAAATACACTTTCATGTTTACAAGGTGATTATTCTCATAAAAAATTAATCGAACGTACAGACCTGAACATTCAGCTAATCCAGAAAAGGACACTTGTTCCAACACTTTCTGCAATTGTACTTTATTTTAGCTTCAATTTTTAATACTACCTTCGCAAGATCTTAACAATGACCGTGTGTCGAGAGACGAGTTCGAATGACGTGCGCCGTTGAATGAATGGCGAACTTGAGAATTATACGAGAATGATAAGATCGAATGATAATATCAAATATTGTACCTTCTGTAGGTGAATGTACTTATCCTTACACATGGATCCGGGAATTCAACATATATGTATTATCAATATTTTCTTTCAACGCATTTTTTCCAAAAAATTACCCAACGTTTCATTGTTAAATAATTGCATTTGGGAATCCAAAATAAAATCGTCTTTTTCACAGTATTCTTTGCGGCGTTTAGTGGACGATAGGTGTAAACAATCAGAATCGGTAATTTGCGATATCACTGTTAGCAATTTATTGAGGGTAACATAATATGTTGTTTTTAATTCTTTAGTGTGTTTCGAATTGTAACTCTCCGTTACGTTAATTGTACGGTGCCTCTCGTTGAATACACTCCATTCATCTGCATAATTTTTTTCAAAATATTGAATAAATTCTCGTATTTTCTGACAAAATATATTGCCATCCTTCTGCAATGCGATCACATGGCAATAGAGGCAAACCTACAATGCGTGTGTAAATTTTATTTTTGATGCCAAGATTTTTAGATTTCTTCCATATATTCTGTGTAAAATGAAATAATGCTTTTTCATTATAGTCAGGGAAAAATTGTTTTAAAGCAATTGTAGGTCCCGGTTCAAAATCAGCGTGTATTTTTTTGGGTTTCCAGTTGTTACTTCTGTTTTATCCGGGACACACTAATTATCGCCATGATTGTTCTGTGATCCATTTTCTTAACTACTTTGCCGTCCTAAAACAATATAATGTAAATAAATTATTAAACAACTCGATTGGACTAGATGGATTAAAAAAACAACAACAGAAGTGAAAACGACACAGATTTTTAAATAAGTCTAACAAAATTGGTTACCGTTTTTATATGTCTTGTGCTTATAATATTGTAGACCATCATAGATAAATACGATTCCACCTTTTCTTTTTATAAAAATGGGTTCTTGAAAGCTTGTATTCTCAAAAACCAGCTCCATATCTCGAAAATTATTCAACTTCTCGACAATGACAGATACAGAAGACTCAAGCAGACGCATTGAATTATTTTTAATTAATTTTGTGCACCAAGAAGGTTTGTAAAGAATACTTAAACTCCGTTCTGTGTACCACATAAGCTAGCCTATTAAAATTGTTTTGATCTTTTGAGTCATATAGGGAAAACAATTTATTGATTCACTGTACAATAACGCCTTTTTATTCCGTAACAGGACCGCTGCTGTGTAATAAAAATGTCAAAGAATTTTGTTTCAAATAATAAATACAAATTGTCGTGTACATTATATCGTCTATTATGGTAACGCCACAAAGTTAAACGACCATGTTGTAATGATCTAAAAGAATTTTCGTCGGAGACGATGGTGTTAGTCCAGCCAAAATTCAGTGCATCCGTTAAGACAACTTTCTGGGCGTGATTTCTACAATGCAAGCCAGTACCATGCAAATAGTTTATTTCCATCTGTTCCACTGAACAGTCCTACAGTAGGACTAATGGGACGTTTTTCCCCCTAGTTCTACTTGCAAATGTACTGTCGAATAATGGAACTAGCGAGAACATTATTTCTGAATAGTTCTACTACATTTTTTGGACAAAAAATTTTTTTACTTAAAAATCAATTGCAACTTTTGAGGGCACGACTCTGCCACCAAAAAGCATATTATTTTTTACGCGATAAAATGTACGGGAAACCTTTTTTAAAGATTTGTGACTTTTTGAGTACTCTAGCGATGGTAGCTCCCATAAAAGTTTTTGATCAGTATTAAGGCCCATTTAGACGGGGAGAGTTTATCGTCTCGAAGATACGATTATCGAAGGAATATAAAACATTTTTTTCATCTAAACATTCGCTCTCCTCGCTCGTTGCCTTGGTCGACAATTGCCTTGCAATGAAATATTCATATGACTGTGTAAACAGAATTTTAAAATCAATAATTGTATTACGAAATTGTATGCCAGTTGCTACCACGAGTGCAGTGCGCGAGGGTGTTTTAATTAAAACCTCAAATTAATCAAATTCCTCAATACCCAATTCTTTAGCAAAATCATTCAGAGCTGCATTTCTTGCATCTCTGTTTTTATAATTTTCATTCTCCATGATCCACAAACACTTGTAACTTCTATACAGTTCAATGAACTTAATATTGTCGGCAGTACCGAATTTAAAAGATTTTTGTGTAATTTTTTACAAACAATATCACTAAACTCGAATGACTCTTTTGTCTAATTCTTCATATTTAACTCTAATGCTTTTGCCTTACGCCATATACGAGTACTATTCGAAAAGTAATACTGACATTCTTTGATTTCTATTTTCATCTTAGACAGCACCATGATCACAGCTTCTTCAAAATCAATCGTAACTTTTCGGGGGCACCACTCTGGAATCTGGGGCTTTATTAAATTGAAAAGAACTGAATACGCCTCCGCAGTTAGGTGGGACATGAATGCATATAGCAACGGTATTATATTTGTTTGGTTGATGTTCCTGCCAATATCACCATGAATATTATACGGTTGTTTAAACGGTGAGGGACAGGCTTTATAAGTCCCATCTATAAAAAAATGCTTTACTTTTTTTTCATGTAGGTACTCTCTTGCATTTTCCGAACAAAATAATGTAATTCTAACACCATTCTTATAGTAACCGGCTAGTAAAAATCACTAAACTAATAACTGGGTGCTTCAATTTCTTCGACATATTTCGTATTTGTTTTTTTTTACACTCGTTATTTCATTTCTATGTCTGTAAATTAATGACTTATTGTTTGATAATTCAGGAACGTGTTCATCCACGGTTAAATCTAGTCCCATATTTTTTTATACTTGACAATCCTCTATTGTAAATCCTTGGTGCTGGTTCCCTCCCCTGAGCTGCGTCTTCACGGGAATTATTGATAATTACATCAATAACATTCTGATGTTCGCTTGGTACGCATTGTGTGCAGTGAGGCTTAGATTGCAATATTTGGTTTTGATACTAAAAGAAGATTGATATGTAGGTAAATTACTCTCACTTCGCAATATTGATATGATTAGTACAATATGATAACATTATGAAAAAGCTTACCGCATTCAGAGTTACAGCTCCAGCACACTTTTCAAAGTTTTGTATTTTTTGCATCTCCGCTTCCTATTACCACTTTTATATACACGTTGCTCATAAAATTGATACCCCGATAGCAACATAACTTTTCCTCGGCCCCTTTTAATTATTTGGATATCTTCACTGCTCATTTTAAACCGACCAACAATGACATTTAAGACAAAAAGATGTCATATTTTTTTATATATCGCGTAAAAAATAATATGTTTTTTGGTGGCAGAGGCGTGCCCTCAAAAGTTACGATTGATTTTTAAGTAAAAAATTTTTTTTGTGCAAAAAAATGTAGTAGAACTATTGAGCAATAATGTTCACGCTAGTTCCATTATTCGATAGTACATTTGCAAGTAGAAATAGTGGGAATAAAAGTCCCATTAGTCCTACGGTAGGAAGGACTGTTCAGTAGAACAGGTGGTAATATCCGATGCAAATAATTTTTTATAATAACATCATAACTTCTTGCAAAAGAACGAAGACATATAGAACGAGAACTCCATCATCTTCAATTCTGCCTCGTCCAATAGTAGATGATATCCAAGAAGAACTACGAAAACAAGAGATGAAAAATCTCAACCATCAGTAGAAGTCACCCGGCTTTCAGAACTTGCTTTTCGTGCGGTTGAACAATTAACTCCAATGTCTGCCAAAATTGTACTAACATCCAATGACAAACGACCACTTGAGCCTACAGAAAACGCTCCTTCTTCGTCTAAAGGACTGGCGACACAATTTATGAGCCCATTTAATTTCCGTGGTCCACCAAATGCTGAACCTAAAAAACGCAGAAGAGCAGAGAGAAGGAAAGGAAGGACTATGATAGCTACCGACACGCCCAATAAGGATGAGATTGAGCAAAGGTCGGCAGAAAAAAACAAACGCCACAGAAAAAAATATGCAAAGGCTACGAAAAGAAAAAAAATTGAGTCTGATAGTGACGAGGAAGAAAGAATGAGTTTATATGCCGAGGGAGAATCAGAGTTGTAAATAGAAGATGAAATATTGATTCATGTTGATCCGAAAAAAAACCATCCACTCCATACTTATCCAAATCGTAGTAAAATATATTACTTAGCCAAAAGTCATCGGAATTAAAAGTGATGACATTGAGGTCAGTTTCCTTAGGAAGTCTGTTAAGAATCCTAACAAATTTTACTCGCCAAACATTTCGGACCTTGCCACAGTCGCAATTCATGATATTAAAATGATTTTACAACAACCAGGATTTACAGGAAGCACCAAGAGAACTCAGGGATTGTATCAATTTAATGTTAATTTTTCTAAAATAGATCTGCGTTAACTGTTACCGACTATCTGTTACAGACTGATCTCGGAGATCAATTGAATTTGTTTGAAAAATTGCATCGCTAGCATATTTGTTTTGATTTTGCAAAGGTTTACTGACTTTGTTTATGTGTTACTTTTTTGGTAGATTTTTTTATTGTTTTCTATTAATAATTAGTAAGAACATTAGATGTGTTAAATACTTATTGTTATAGATTTATGTTACCTTCTTTTGTTAGAATAACAAGACTGATATTGTGTTGGTCCCAAAATACCTGATTTAGAATAAGTTTGGATTTAGATTGAGAAATCAAAAGTTCCTTGATTATGATACTAAAACAATTAAGAACATGACTTGTAACAAGACTGTTTTGTTAATAATATTCTGATCATTTAATTTTGACTTAAAATAAACGTTTTTGTCGAGTTTAGCATTATTTATCGAGTTATAAATGTTGAGAGCGTGGACTGTATTTAAAATGAAAGATTGCTGGTCGCACTTTTTACTGGTTTATTAGCATGGATGGAAGCCATTACAACCGAACCGAACATACATTTTTTGACAGTAACATAGAGAAAAAAGGAAAGGCAAGTCTTGCCACATAAAAAACTAGCATAAAATATATTTGTTGGGTTGCTATGCCAACAATAAAAAGTAATTATCCACTCTTACCCACTATATTAATTGTACCCCAATTGCATTATCCACTGTAACCCATGAATGGGGCACAGTGGATGTTTTTCCACGTTTAAAAAAAATGCCATGTTTTGTATTTAAACCTATGTAAGACTGAGTTTGTAGCATAATTTCAAACTGAGATACATATTCTAGGGTTTAAAAAAGACACTGATAGGTTTGGGATGAAAAGAAACAAGTTACAGAGGTTTGAAAAAAAATGGATCCGCTGTTACCAACTCTCCTCTATGTGATGAACCAGACGATGGCCATTACATTCGAACAACATCCCACTGTTCTCTTACCAGTGTTCCATGTGCAGTTATAATGGCTCACAGCATGTCGACCTTGACGTGTCACATCAAATGTACGTAAAGTAATACGTAATATAATAAGTAATACGTAAACATAAAAAACATTACATTATTTCATAAGGTACTTTAAGCAATACAAAAAAATTATAATCCTCAACACGTAAATGTGATAAAAATAATAAAAGTAGTAAAACAATAGGTAAATAACTAAAAATTCATTAAAACATTAGGAAACTTAAAATTTTACTCGATGAGATTTAATAAAATTGGTGTGTTAACACAGTAATGTAATAAAATCAATCAGTAAATTAAAATAAATTATTCGTTTCGTCTTTTTTGCGTAGGGCCCATGTTTGGCAACCGTATGTTTAAGCATGGCAAGATAATTTACTTTTAATTATTATTTTTGTACCTTTATTTTTCATTATTTCTTAAAGGCTCCAATACTTTTTCCTCTAAGCGATTGCAATTCGTCTGTTTATTTTTCTGTATTACCCTGGAACGACACAGTTTGGCCCAGGTATACATGTTCTTTCACATATTCGAGTCATTATTTTCGTTTTTGAAGAATTTAACATCAGACCTGCCTTTTGGCTGTCGTCTATGAATTCGTTTATCATGTTTTGCAACTGTGTATTATCATTTTGTCTCAGGTATGTCCCTTAAATAAACTTTATCTGTCCCATTTAAATCAAATGTAATTAAATTCGAGAGCTCCTACCTAGTAGTTACTGGACATTGTTCACAACGGTCATTAGTGTCTCTTTATTCGTTAAAAATACAAATGGTGTCTTCTAATAGGAAATACTGAAAATGTTAATCATATCTATATTGATTGGCATAAATATCACCAATCTGATTAAATTACTTGACGTTGCGTTACGGATTAAAAGTATGTCGTAAATAGTTGCAAATTAGGGAAGCGAACCTGTCTGGAATATTCCCGGGGATAGGGGGAATAGGGAGGCAGTGTGGAATCAATAAATCTGGGCGTAGGTGTCTGCGCGAAACCTAGCAATGAGACGGTGATTTATAGATACAGTATAGTCTGAGTGCTTAAACGGAAAGCAGTGTCTTATTTTTACTGTTTATTGCCATTTTTCAAAGAATGCCGGTCGCTACTAAGCCCGGTAAGAAATTATTGAAAAGTAATTGCAATTAAAATAAATTGTATAAGTTACCTAATGTGTTTAGTGTTATTTATAATATATCGCATATTTCAGTTCAAATCGGAAAGCAAAGTCTCTCAAAGTTCAGAGAGAAGCCTAAAATGAGGAGATTCGTTGAACTTCTGGTCATCGGACTACTCTTTGCAATAGCTAATGACGCCGCATATTTCCTATCCAACTGCGTGCAAGAATGTCCAGGTAAACTTGGAAATTAATGACATAAAAGTTGGGATATTTAATAATGGTATTATAAAAGGCTTTGCCTTTGTTTCAGAACCTACTTACACTGTTTCTACTGATATTGAAGAAACAGCGCTGGAAGCACCTGACAGCTCAGCTCACATGGTGAGTTTAATTATGTTTTTAATTTCCCTGATGTTTTATTTCTGAAATATGCTTTTAATTTCCCTGATTTTTTATTTCTGAAACATTTTTGTCTGTTTCAGATGAAATTTTATGGTTCTGCTGAACGCTTTCAAGACATTCATCAGGTATCCGAGCTTGGCATCAACGCCGCGAAACTGAATGAAGTAGGGTATTTCTATAGCATTGCCAGGAAATGTTCCAAAATATTTAACTCCAGATATTTTAAATGTCTTGCTCTTTCTCAGGACGATGGCATCCCGATGCAAGACTGCTCCAACTTCCCTCACAACGGTGGCGATGACGTTGAACCGACCAAAAAGAGTACGTGTGGTATTTTAACTTTCAATTTATAAATAAATTTTACAAGGTTTGTCTATCTGTTTTACTGATATTTTCCGTTACAGAAAACATCATGGTTTACGAAGACACCGCCTGCATCGAGGGCATTATTCATAACATCGCACAGTATAAGGATCAAGATGTCATGGATGACCTGTTCTCTGATATTGCAAATAATCCTAAGCCATTATTCGATTGGGCTCCCTTTATATCGTCGTTTTAAACGTTCGAGTCTCGTCAGTGTCGCGACACTGTATGTCATGATCATGTACGCGCACACTCTGGCATATTTAATTTACAATACCATTGTAATCTTTTTATTTTAATTATAGTACTGGAAAAAATTGTCTTTTATTTCACCATGAGCTATCATATTTCCCAAATATCCTTAATTAATTTCAATTGACTGTGCTACCTTCTCCAAAATAAGTTGTTTTTCTGATTTATTCAATGAACAAGTACTAACACCCGTATTCACAAAAAATACTATGAGATCTCATAGTATGCGTATGTAGGTAGGTCCCATAAACTTATTCAACGACAATACTTGATTGGCGATTAAAATGATGGCTCAGCCAAAATGGCCTGCTAGCTGTATTATGCAATGCATAGTGTTCATTATAGTATTGTAATCGGAGGCCCAAGAACTAACTACAACAAAGGATAAAAAGAATGGTATAAACAACTCACCAAGTGGCTTCTAGTTTGGATAATACCAAACGATACCTCAAGGTAGATCCATCAGCGATGCACTTGATGGTATAATTCACCATCCCGAGCAAAATTAAAGATAAATCCACTTAACAATCTCAGTTCTGCCCTCCATAGTTCTGCTAAATATCTTAAGTGCCGAAACAATGACATTGATGATGTTAGTTGTCAAAATTAATGAATCCTTTTTATTTCGAGATTAGATTTTCGATTGTTTCTGATGGTTTATCGGTTGAATAATTTAAAATGGATTACAGTAAGTTATTGAGGTTATTGAAACTGATATCAGGAATATTCAGATAATTACTATAAATGTTCAACAGTCCAAAGGAAGAACAAGGGAAGGTTTACTTCTTAGTAGATTATTAATATCTCGTCATTTTTGATATTACTTTCAATCTGTTTAATTAACAGTTCTATTTCTAATTAATTTTTTTGAACTTGTAAATTATTTTTCTCATATTCCAACAAATTGTTTTCTTTTGCTATGAAAACTCTCTCTGTATCCTTAGCTCGTGCAACTCCTGGTCGGTTTCTGTCTCACTTAGAAATATCTTGCTACCTGCGAAAAAATCAATAATTTGAATAATTAAATCTACATAGTAATCATACAGATCTGGTGTTCGTAAATACTAACTTTATAGTATTGGCGTGTAAATAGCAGATTCCAGATGCAATTGCTTGTAGTCAAAGAAAGCCCGAACCCTTATATGAGAGGAATCTTTAACTAGACAGTTAAACCCACTTACTTTACCAATGACGTCTTCATCCTCCAGCCGACTGGAAGGGCTCGTAAAGGTTTCAGTTATCAATCGCATCAAACTAATAAGTATTAAACTTTATTTTTCCTTCACATCACCGCTTTATTAAAAAATATCTTATTTTTCTGGACAACTTTGTTAGTAAGTTGTCATGACCTTTTAAAAGATTCTTAAAAATTTTAACTTTAAACATTTTATTTTTCATGGTGCGTCGCCAAGTATCATAACTGTGATAGATTTTATATTCTCCGGGAAGTTTTTCAGTAATTTCGTCGTCGTCGTTAATTTTATCTCTTTGCTGAGAGGTGAAAGTATTGCACGGTCCTTCATAGATTAATATTGTCACTGCTTAAGCGTTTTCCAAACAATTCTGCAATCAGGTTTCTGTTTGAAATTAATTCTAGTGGTACTTCGATCTCGTCCATAGTGTTCAGTGAAAGTTCTCCATTTAGTAAATATTCGGCAAATTGCTCAACGTCAACTCGCATATTTCCTTAATTTTTAATAGCAGTCGATACCTACCATGAACGGTGTTCACGAATGAATCTTTACCACCGTCTCGCCTTCCCCTATACCTATCATTAACCCGTCTAGACATCTTCTATAGTCTCCTTTAACCGATTGTTTGAAAGAGCTCATTAATTTTGACTGGTTTTACGTTCTAGTACTCGAAGTGTGCCAACAATATCCTATTATTAGATTTTCTGTTATCTACCTTAGCACAGTTGAAGTGACTATTTACTGAAAATAAGAACATCCTTTAAAATAAAAGATCTTTTAATTTAAACAAATGAGTTTTATATCAACTCGACAAAAAATATACAAGACAAGACAAAAAAATATACAATATTAGATATTTGGAGGAGAAGAAAAACTTACAGAAATGCCTAAGGCGTTCATTTTATAACTTAATTTCTTTAATCGTTTTATTGTCTTCGTGCATCGACATTATCTACATAAACGGTATAGTGAGTTTCAGTGATTTCTGATGCGGTAATATCCAAACATACTAAGCTGAAATTCGACGAATTAAGTTAATTGATTTTGTTAGACTAACAAAAATATAATTATGGCATAATTTTGTCTTTATAGTATTCACAATTTAGGAGGCCCGTTTTGCCTGCCACCACAGGCGACTTTGCCCATACCTAGAATAGGATTGTGGAAGAACTATTACTCAAAAGTAGGCCCTGTAATGAACATAATCGAGTACTTTGGCAATCCAAACCCTTAGTCAGAATAATTGAATTGTTTGGCAGCTGTAGTTCCGCAAGACAAAAACTCCTTGGTCGTTCTTTCGTTATTCTTTCTTGAACACACCACAGGAAATGTGTCCAGACCTTCTATTTGTATTTTTTTTTATTATTACTATTTACGCAGGGAATTCTGGAATTGACTTTGACTTGAATCCCATTGTTGAACTATTAAATTAATATTCAAATCATTTATTTCGTCTTAGGAACTAATAGTTCACTTAAATTATGTATTATTAATTTAAGTCTCATAGATATTCAATATGACACAAGTTTGTACTTTTCGGGGGAATGGGGTTTGTTCTTCATGCCTGTGCGATATTTGCATAATCTAAACTTCAATTTTAAATGGGCTGTATATTAATTTCTGAGGTTCAGTATTAAGCAATCCAGTTTTTAAGTGGTAAATAAATAACCAACCTTGACACCCACGTCGATGTCATGAGGAACGGAGCGTATGGAAAATCTTCTAGTTGGATGCTGCAGCACGGTTGAAACGGATAAATGAATTTTCTGAAACGCGAATTTTAGCACTGGTATAACCGGACTGCCCCTGTTCGTTTGACAGCTCCGTTTTTCCTCGGAAAAACAATGGAATGGAAGAATAACCAATTTTAAAGTTATGGGGGTCAGAGGGTTCTTAAATGCCTCGAATTATAAAATGATACGGATTTCGGTTAAAACATAAGGGAAAATTTTATTAGACTTACTTCAATAAAAACATAATGACAACCATCACTCAGAATAAAAAGAATCATGAAAAATAATAAAGAGAACAGTACAGATCTCTATATCAAAGACCACAAGAGGGTCTATGAGGGAATACAGGTTGCTATAAAGTGTATTTTTTATTTGTTTTTATTATTCAATTTGATCCAAGTCGAGTATAACATCATTAAAAAAGATAGTGGGTGCGTCGGTTACTTCCTGACGTCTGGCCAAAGAGAGGTTGTACACTATGCTAGTGATATAGGCGCAGCTCCCGACAGTGCGGCGGCCATGTATACAGGAACAGTAGTACTCTTCTATACTTTGCTTTCCGGGTTGTGTCGGATTTAACAAAATATGACTTCATTCTCCCTCTGATCGATATCTTATTACTGTTTAAATATTTATTCCTCGTCTCGTCGTATGGGCTCGTGACAATAAGACCTTGCGATTCTTAAACGGTAGGAGCCCAACGTGAATACATAACGTTAAATCTTCAAATGTCAACTGTGAAAAATCCTCAAAGTCTTGACTGTTGCCATCTAAAGGTACGAATGCTACTCTTTGTCTATTATAGTTATTTGTTTTGTATTCTGCCAACTCATCTTCTCATCATCCATAAACTGTTCGGCGTATACATTATTATATTATCTTCGTACAGAGTATGTTTTTACGTATTTTTGAAATTTTAATTGTATCTGTCTGTGCTCAAATTTATCCAGTTTTAATAATAAGTTATGATTTATAGTAAATATAAAAGCATTTTTTTTATTCTACTTTAAGCAATTTAACCAATACAAAATGCTGTGCTTTTTTAAATAAAAAAAGTATCAGTGGATACATTATTTTTGGGTTACAGTGGATAGCTCTATCCACTGTACCCCATGAGTTTAAATTAAATTTGTTTATTTTGTTCAGGGAAAATGCCGCGAAATACTAAAAGATAAACAAATATCAGCACACCGAAAAAGACATGCGAAATGCGTTGATTAAAATATCAGAATGACAAAAAATAAAAATTGTTGCAAAGTCGATGAACATACCATACACAACGTTATACATATATCAGAAAAAAAATTAAAAGTCGTCATCTCAGGATCCTATTAACACCGAAAGACTTATCCCAAATTATTCAGTGCGAAAGATTTTCACAACTGCTCAAGAACAGTGTTTAGCAGATAATTTAATGGAATGCAGCAGGATGTTTTCTGGGCTTACCTTACCGGGCACTCGCAAGTTGGCCTATGGAACGACAATTATGAACGATGTTACTGTACCCCAAAAATGGCATGACACTAAAATGGCAGGTATTGAATGGATGTACAGTTTTAGAAAAAGACATCCTGTGCTCAGCGTGAGTACACCTGAAGCATGTAGCCTAAGTTGGGCGACATCATGCAATCGCCATAACGTAAAGATGTTCTTCGACAACTAAGAAGATGTTATATCAAGACATGAATCCTTCGGCAACGGGACTATACAATCTATATGAGACCAATACCATGACCGTTCAAAATCCAGCCAAAGTATTGGCAGTCAAAGGGCAGAAACAAGTCTCTAAGGTTACCAGCGCAAAAAAGAGGAACAAGAGTGCTACATTGTAAACTCTATAGGAAACACATTACCGCCAGTTATGATATTTCCTAGGGTCCACTTTAAAAGGCGACGGGCTTTTTTCCCTATAATCGAGATATCTTTTCGGATGACGACTTTGCCCCAAGTAAAGTAACGGACCGACAACTAAAAAAGGAAAATGAGCTCCCAGAAAACGTAACTGAGCAGTCCAATAAATAGGACGAAGACAAATATAGAACGAGAACTCCATCATCTTCAATTCTGCCTTGTTCCAATAGTAGATGATGTCCAAGAAGAACTACTGCCACCTGCGTCTGGAAAAACAAAAGATGAAAAATCTCAACCATTAGTAGAAGTCACCCGGCTATCAGAACTTGCTTTTCGTGCGGTTGAACAATTAACTCCAAACTCTGCTAAAATTGTACTAACATCCAATGACAAACGACCACTTGAGCCTACAGAAAACGTTCCTTCTTCGTCTAAAGGACTGCCGACACAATTTATGAGCCCATTCAATTTCCGTGGTTTACCAAAAGCTGAACCTAAAAAATTGTTTATAAATACGTTACGTTTCGGTCCTTGCCTCAGTCGCAATTCATGATATTAAAATGATTTTACCACAACAAGGATTCACAGGAAGCACCAAGAGAACTCAGGGATTGTATCAATTTAATATTAATTTTTCAAAAATAGATCTGCGTTAACTGTTACCGACTATCTATTTCAGACTGATCTCGGAGATCAATTGAATTTGTTTTAAAAATTGCATTGCTAGCAATTACAGAAGAAGTAATTTTTCAAGAGTTATTTTTTTTCGATAGATTTTTTTATTGTTTTCTATTAATAATCAGTAAGAACATTAGATGTGTTAAATACTTATTGTTATAGATTTATGTTACCTTCTTTTGTTAGAATAACAAGACTGATATTGTGTTGGTCCCAAAATACCTGATTTAGAATAAGTTTAGATTTAGAGTGAGAAATCAAAAGTTCCTTGATTATGATACTAAAACAATTAAGAACACTGTTGTTTAAAGACTTGTAACAAGACTGTTTGAATAATAATCCGTCTGTTAATTGTTCCTCTAGTTAGCGGCATGTGGGAATTATATCAACGTTCTTCAATAGCAAGGATTGAGTCACGAAAGCCACGGTCCAATAGAAACACGTCGTTAGGTCTAAGAAACCAATGCCAATCTGAGTCTTCTCGCATTAGATTGCGCATGATAGTTGTATAGAGGACGGTGGCGAGGAATCAGGAGTGGGGAATAGAGAAAATCGTGAAAATATAAGTGTGTATTTTACCAGGATTTTGACAACGTTATCAAAGGGAAAAAGACAAAACATAAAAGTGCTAAAAAAGCAAAAATATAAAACTATCAAAGGAGTTCGGTTTGCCACAAATTGCACTCTTCTGAAGGGTAATACATTATGTATTATGTTCCGTCGAATACAAGAATAGCTGCCGGTTCAGTTTGGTTAGTACCAAAAATATAGTTTTGTATACGAAGATTTCGTACAACGACTTCTTCTCTGGTTATATGATTTAAGCCCAATTAACGTGGAACAAATTCTTCCGATAAGCAGTCTTTCGCTATTTATAACTTCCTCTCTAATGTTCTTCTAGATATTTGGAATTTTGTAGCCAAGCGCTCATCTGATTGACCAGTTCTTATTTTTGTTAAATAAATTCCTAAAGTGGTACCAGGACGATCAGATAGACGAAAACGATAATGAAGTCAAGTGTAAATTATAGATTTCTCGCCAGGCCAGGGCCATTTCCTCGATTTTCTCCGCCACATTGTGACTTTAGTATGATAACGATAAATACGAGACAGAAATCGCGTTCGCCAAAGTCACACTTGGAGCCAACATAATTTAATTTAAAACTTACGATAATTACAAAAAAATACTAAGATCTTCTCCGGGGTCTTAGAGGCTTGAATTTTTACATCCTTGGTGTAGCTGTACGGTCCTATTTGTATTATAGTCTCCATTTGCCATAACATCTCTATTCTAATATTCTCTTTCTAATCTTGTAACTTGATTTATTTATTTTTGCCAGTCACTTTCTGTAATGGAAGCCATAACGTTTTTGCTAAATCTATTTTACTATCTAGTTGATCGACATTTTTTTCTGCTATCCTATGCAGATTCCATATGTATTCTATTGGATTTTAATTGCAGTAATATTGCGGCAAACTTAAAACTTCATGCCCCTACTCCGCAAATAATTTGTCTATTACATAATCTTTAGTATTCGGTTTATTTTCTTTTATCAAACCAAAAGTTCATATCACGTCCTAGTATCATAATGAATATTTTTGTCACGTAGCCATTTTTGCATATCTGCTTTACGACTAGCTGTTGATGACAATTTTTTAGTGATCATACTACGATAAGGCGCATTATCTATGACCACCATATCGAAACAGGTTGCAAAGATTAAAGCTACCTTAGATTGAAGATTTTCCCTTCTCCAGGAGTGGGTTGTAGTGTAGTTTAAATAAATTCATTTGGCTACTTCACAATGTAACAGAATTTACAACTTCAATAGGATAATAACAATTTATGATATTTTGTACAATGTGTTTATTCTTCCATCACTCGATTCGTAATGATTCTGACAGATGGATTTTTCATTAACCAATGCAATTCCGAATATTCTAATTTCAAATAATTACCAGTTCTTTTAGAAGAAAATACATCTGCCAGCCAGGAATTTAAAACGAGTAATCCTAAAGACCTCGTGACAATACTATTTTTGGGTAAAGGTATCAGTTTTTCTTTAAGATATTTTATGATTTTTTTTAAAGTCAATTTCATCATGGTTGTGCCCTGATGGTCCTGTCAAGGAGCCTATCAGAATCACTCTTGGTCGGAACACCTAATGAATTTAAACTTTTTGATAGGATAGTATCCAGGCGATAATGTTGTGTAATGTGCTTATAATATGCTTATTTTTTCGACCAGACGATTGATTTGGCACCACATGGTCCTCTGTATAGCGTGTGTTATTGTAACGGTACAAAGTTAAACGACCATGCTGTGATGACCTAAAAGATTTTTCGTCGGAGAAGATGGTGTTAGTCCAGTCGAAATTCAGGTAATCACGTGCAAAATTTAATCTCTCAACCTTATGTGCATTCGTTAAGACAACTTTTTGAGTGTGATGTCTATAATGCAAGCCTTATTGTTTGCAAACAAACATCATAACTTGTTGCAAAATAACGAGTCGGAGTAAATGGATGTTCCTCATAATGCAGTTGCATAGCTCTCGCCTGTCCAAGTGTGACTCGACGAACACCATGGTTGTGCCTTAGTCTGTCTTCTAAGGAACCCTCTTCTCGGATCCACTTTCTCGCTGTATTCCGAGATATATTCAGCTCCCGTGATATTTCCCGTATACTACAGCCTTGCTCACTCAGCACTATAATCTGCGCTCTTTCTTGTTCAAAATTAGCCTTTATGATCAATTTTACTTACTTTTTAGTTTCAAACTGAGATCATGAAACTATTTAGAGTTATAAAATAATATGATTCCTTGACATCTGACAGCCATTCTGAGTGATGTTTCTGTAGTTTAATAACATTCAAAATGTAGTAAGTGCAACGCCACGCCCGACAAGAAAACGAATTTGACTTCGCCAAAATTACAAACAAACAGTCGGCGAGGTGGGTCACGAATCAATTTGTTCGATAGTACCTTGATGGATGGCAATTCTTTGAGGGTTGCTGGACAGCTGCAGTGCACCTTCACCCTCAGTCACTCCCGCGGAATCCCGCAACATGATTAATAACTTGTAAAGAAGTGTTTTTTATTTTATAACTCGGAATCGTTCGCGCGCAGCGTGGTATCGTCCACTGTTTTTTCCCTTTGACGTTTGGTATGCATCGGCGCGAGCCGAACATTGCCGATGGTCCGCAAACTACGAAACCGACGAGAACCGAGAATTTGAAAACGGATACTGATATTATGCCGATAGCGAACAATGAAAAACGCCCTGCTTAGATTTGGATTTGAAAACTACTCAGCTCCCTGTATAAATCCCATCTCACAACCAGCATGGGCAATAACGAATCTTCGACCAGAACTATAACTTTCTCGTACTCTTTTTATCAATAGATGACTGCCTACGTTTACCTTTTATATTTTCCCGTTCAGTTACAAAACTTCTATTGTTCACACATTTTTTTTATTTAAGTGTAAGTTTATGATTTAAATTAAATCTTTATGTTGTAATTGAACCTTGAAAATTCAGATCTTTTATTGCGACAGCATGAATTTGTTTTAAAGTTGTTAGTTCCTTGTGTACGTCGTACATAGAGGTAAACATACATCTTATTCCCGTTAGTAAAAAGTTGTCTATGAGAACTCGTTTATTGTGACGCCCTCTTTGACTAGACTAGCAGTACATACCTATAGTATTATGTATTTAAATACTTACTGTATTGGGTCGGCATAGAAACTCCAAACTTTCAACTCTGTTTATCTAGTGATCACCTGTTTAGTTTAACAACCTGTTTATGATTGTTTATGATTTCAATCTTGTTGGCCGATATGGCATCGGAGATATCATTGGTGTTACTTATTTCCATGAGCGCTAATGACTTTGGGCGATGATTACTAACTCTTTCTCATCTGCCTATTTATCCAATATTTTCATTAAATAAAATCTTCTATAAAATGGTAACGTCATGATATAAAGCAGGTAGTTAGATACCAACTATACATATTTCTTACGAAATGTGTAATAGAAAGAAAGATTAAAATAAATTAAACTACATAAGTTATAAATTTCTTCAAACCCATGCACCAACATTTACTAAAATTAAGTTTTATGCATGGAGCACCATGCTGTTGCCAGTGATTAACTTCATAGGCGTCACATATTCATGAACTTGCCTTAAAGAAATGTTACTCTCGAGTAATCTCTAGGCTGCGGACTGTAATCGTTGTTGGTGGTAAGGATGGAAGCTTTGTTGTTTTAATATTCTGTGTACTGTTGCTTTCGGTATCAATGTACGTCTGAATTTTTCTAACTAAAATTGATGGGTCTTCCACCACCTCGTCGAGAACGATATCAACATCTGCCGTCACAGGACGTCCCATATCGCTTCGAGGTTGTCCAGGCCTACGACCATTTGATTTAAGCTTTAAGTTGTTCCTTATGGTCTAATAACTAATTGTGAACTTAATACTGCGGGCCTTTTTTTCTGGTACAAATTCTGCTATGATTCTTTATCAGTTGAGCTATCTTACCAGCGTACACATATAAATATTTCATTCTCAATTGTTGAATCGATGTTGAGGTCTCTGATATAGTCTTCTATTATAATTCTTTTCGTTTTTCGCCCATACTCATCCAGTTCTCCTTAGTAACTTTGTCACAAGCTTCTTGTAACAAAACCATCATTTTTTTTTGAGGTAAATGGTGGTTTAATATTGTGTCGTGCTGTAAATAAGAAATCGATGCAATGCTCAAATACCATATCATCGGCTTTGTAATTTTATAATTTTTATTTTTGGTCTTACAAGGTTTAGAAGTTCTACTTTTAATAAGCTCAATTTGCTTCAATGCCTTTTATTTCCAACTTGGCTCTCGGTCAATTTGACTCGAGTGATAAGGCGCATTGTCCATAATAATAGTGCTGTATTCGGGTAAGTTTTATAGCACTATTTTATACCATTCTTTGAATTTCGTTGGCGTCCATTTCTTCGTGGGATTCCTTAGTTTGATTCAAACGCTAGTCAAACGTTTTTCACAAAACCACACCCGTCAGGTTCAGCATGGTAAATTATAAGACGGCTGCCTTTTCCTATTAGCACTTGTGAGCATGATGCTTTAGTATTGTCTGTCCATATTTTAGAAACTGAGTTGTTGTACCCAAGTCTCATCTATGAAGAAGACCTTGTCCCAGTTGGAGATGTTATTCATTTGCCTTAAACACGTTATTCTCTTTAGTTTTATATCGTACCTCTCCATGATATTTTTTTGGTCACATTTATTATGTAAAAATCCGATATTTTTAAAGATGGTAGGTAATCATAGATGTAACACTGCTAGTAACTAAAGTGGCATCTTTAAGAGATAATAACAATTTACCCACAGTTGCATATTCGCTTCTCATATAATAGGCATAAACATGGTTCCGTATGGGATCTGCGTCGAATGTGTAAATGCCGGTTATGGAGCTTTCCCTTCTCTTGGTCGAATGTAGTATATTTTCTTCACTCTCAGACGGGCCATATTTTCGATTTATGATACTCCAAACTGTTTTTTTACCTATTCCAAGGGCATCCACTATTCGGTCTTCTACTAGTGTCACCGGTAACAGGGGACCGCCATTAACTGGGTCCCGATCAAAGTATTGGTGTAATTTTATAATCAGTTCGCGTCTGGCTTTGCATAGTATGCCCTCTGTATTCCATGTTAAACACGATATAAGGAGTACTACAACTCAATTACAATAAGCACAATTAGCTTTCAAGATGCCGAGCATAGATGATATACTTATACCGCGTCTTGCTCATCGTCACTAGATGACGCTTATTTTTAGTTACTGGTGATTAAAATAGGTGGCGCTTCATTTATTTATTTATTTAAAAACTTTATTGTATAAACCTTAAAATTAAGTATATACAAAAGGCAGGCTTAATGCCTAGACGCATTTTCTACCAGCCGACCTATGGTGCTGAAGAAAATTTGCAAAAGGTGGCGATGATTTATAAATAAATAACCGGTATGGGTTGATGTTGTTTAGTAATCAACCCTTTGTATCATATTTTACTGTATACAAGTGTCCAGTAAGTAGTGGTCCAAACTATACCTGTCGTTAGATAAGATCTTGATCTATCGAACTCACTCAATTTAGGTGAAGCAAAAGTGTCACGGTTTTCGAAATATTTCGAAAAATCACTACCTTTCACCAGTTTATTGCTTGCCATTTTCTTAATATTGCTAGTAATATAACTTTTTTTAATGATTTTGATACCTGATACGATGTGCTACAGGATCTTGTAAAAAGTTTTTCTAATCAGTTTAGAAGAAAAAAGAAATCGAATGTGTAACTTATTACCTCGTGAAATTGTCGAAAATAAGCCCTGTAACTAAAAAAAATAAATGGCAAGATGAATGTCCATTAGCTTAAAAACTTCTACGTATAATGTATAACGTATTGTAATAAAATGGGTTTTTTGTTAGATAAAAAAAGTTAATGCTATTTTAATGTGGGTGGGGCGAATTTGTAATATCACTCATTTTACTCATCTCGTTTTTCATTGTAAACTTGGAATGATATAACAATTATGTAATTTCATCGTTATAAAACCATGTACGTACCTATTGTAATATTTTTTCTCACTACCAATACTTTATTTTGTCATTTTCCCAACTTAAACTAACAATAATTGTTTAAATGTGAAAAACGAACGACCATAATAAAATTCTGTATAATCTTCAGTTTATCAATTAATTAAAGCTTTAATAGATGTTCAAAATCTTGCACCTTTTTTATTATGAGCTCTACTTCCTTTAATAAAAAATATATAAGGCGTACATGGTATTAGTAAATTACTTGAATTACTCTTAAGTGAGTAGTCATTCGAAAATTCTAGTCAAATAAAGATAACTTCTTCTGATAAATCCTGATCTAAAGGGTAAGGAGAAGAAGTTGGGAACGGATTATTAGTCATTTCTTTTAGAAGAGGAGCTGCTAGGATCTCATATAACAATTCTGATTTATTAAAGAAGGATCCATTTTAATATAACTTGTAAGGATAATATTAATGTAACTTGAATCTTGAATGATATCGCAGAGAAACGTAATTATTAAAATAATGTTGCCCGCGGCTTCGCTCGCGTAAAATTTCGTCTACCACATAAGTTTCATGACAGATCATTTTATTTATATGTGAAACGGAACGTTTGTCATCTAACTAAAATGGCGACTGCGGTGTGTTTGTCAGTGCCATACAACTTAACGAAATACTCCACAATCCGAATTTTGCGAATATATGTTGTCGACTCGAAATCATTATTTTTTTATGTTTTGTTATTCATTATAAGGTTTCGATCGAGTCTACCTTACCCCTGCACGAAATTATTAATAAAGACAAAAGAAAGAAAAAAAAAATATATATAGTATAATAATAGTATTTAGTTCACCTCTATCTAAATAATCAAAAGAAATCAATTACATACATTAAAATAATTTTCACATTGAATATAAAAATATTAAAATAAATTGAAAATAGGTAAAGTAATGAAGTTCATATGCATTTCACATTCAATTCCAATTCAATTTTAGATTAGGCGCCAGTGATACGGGATAAATTCTACCTTTAAATTGAGGATTCGGGGGTGGGTTGTAGAAAGATTTCGGTGAAACCTCTTTACAATAATAAATTCACCACACTCTGTTCTTGATTAATGAACTAGAGTATTACAAACAATAATAATTATGACATTAAAAATATTTTAAAATAATTACTTTCTACTTCAAAGTCTCCATTTGTACAGACTCAAAGCAATTCCAAATATCCTTTCAAATGACTTTAATTCTATAATTCTAAATTTTGAAAAAAATCCATCTGCCAGCCAGGAATTAAAAAACAAGAAAACTAAGGACCTTGTTACATTTCTACGTATACCTACTAAATAACACACTCAACTCACATGTTCAGATTTCGATTACATAAAAAAATTGAAGGTGGTCTTTGTATACGACACACCAACAAGATCTAGTGGTTCATAGTCAATTTTTATTGATAAAAATAGCTATCGGGGTGCTTTGAAGGAAAGCAAATTAAGCTTAGTAGTATTATTTTATTGTACCTGAAAAAAATATTCCTAAACAATATCAATAATAAATATCATAACATATGCCGCATTCATTTATCGTTGGTTGAAACAAAAGTTTCTAGGCTCCAGGTTCATCTAGGTGGGCTGTCTCCCGGGCTAGAGCTGAATAAATCAATATATTTGAGAGTGCGCGCAGAGTGTAGGGTGGTAGATGCAACTGCGATTCCCGGCAGTAGCTGATGCAACCTGGAGTGCGGTGCACGACCCAATCTCGGTTCAAATTCTTAAACCGAACTTAAAAATTTAACGTTTATTATATTTAAGTGACGAAGAAGCCTCTTAACCCAATCTACCTGCCGGAAACATGGATCCTGCTATCCCGGAAAACGTGAATGCCGCTATCCCGGAAAACATGAATCCCGTTATCCCGGAAAACATGGATGCCGCTGTCCAGGAAGTAGAAAATAATCCTGAAGAGCTAGAAGCCGCGCCGGCTGCGGATGATGGACGTGATGCGGAGAAGCCGGATGATGTGGAGGCGCCCGCTTCGACCTCGAACAGCGCCAAAGGCAGCAGAAGCTCCTCCGAAGAACCAACTGTGGAAGAGGTGTGCCATATCCTGGCAACCATTGACGTTGTTAGGGACGAGGAAAGAAAAGGAGGTATTAATCTTTTTTGTTAACTACTACTATTTAATTTTAGGTTGTAAATATAAATAACAGTTAACTTTTTAGTGTGATTGCTTTAAACATTAAACTTTCTTTTGTGGTGTTATTTTTTTTGGATTTTTAATAATCTGCAATTAGCATTGTTTGATTGTTAAAATCAAAATTGTAATGTGAAAGCCTTGTAATTTGCCTGATATTTTTTCTTGCCCAGCGAAATAATAGTTCCGCATTTGATTTATGGTCGATTGCTGTGAGGTTATTTTAGTTGATTTGATTGAAATTGTGTGAGATTCACAATAACACAAAAGAAGGAGTCTAATAATTCCAACATGTCAATTACTTAATAAAAAAATATCTATATTTTTTAACGCATAGTATTATGAACGTGCAATAGCTTGCATCGCCGTATCCTACTAATAATTAGAATAATGCGTGGGCGCAGTCTATTTTTATATAGCGATTTTGACGAATATCTCCGAAGCCTGTTGCGTTATTGCATTATAAATTAAACGATTTGTTTTTATTTATTTCCTTATGTAATTTTTTGTCTACTGGCGGCTCCTGATTATTATTGCTTAGCACATAACTTATGCCATTGAGTTTAAGCGAAAAAGAATAATAACAATTACTTTCTTCACTCGCTTACTCATAATTAATTATAATTCTCCATCTAATTTTTTAGTTTGTTAAATGATTCTTTGTTAACATCTGACTGTCTTTCACAGACAGCGCGGAGAGAGACACCATAAGTCGCCTGTTTTACCGTCTCGGGCATAACATGATACTAATATGGTTTTCGTTTTGGGCTATTGCGCTCGTGGGTGGCGTCTTCGCCTACTATTTACATAAAAATCAGACCATGATCGCCAATCGTCTTGGTGAGTTGCTCGCTTTTTGTTACTGTCTGATTTCATTTGTAATTTTAATTTTAATTTAGTCTAAAAACAAAAACATATATTAACATTTTAGTTGGTGATACCACCGAGGAGTTGAATCTCCTTCTCATGCCACGTGAGAGATGGGATGACTCAGCTGAAGTTGTGGCCAAACCTACTTCTTACAAGGCCCAACGAGTGGTGGTGCTGCAAACGGACACGGAGACCTGCGATACTACTACGACCTGCTCTAGACTTCTCAACGCAATGAAAGTAAGGCAGCAGAAGGTTCATCGCATCTTTGATTACAATACTTATGTTGGTGTTACGTTGCAAACTATTTGAAACTAACAAATATTTTTCAGCGTAAAGAAGGCGCGCTGAAATACAACTTCCTTGTGGCTACTGACGGCTGCATTTATGAGGCTCTGGGGTGGCAGGAGCCCTCGCCTTTCTATCCGGATAAACCAACAATGGTGATTGGTTTTATAGGTACGTCACTAATCTAAACTATAATTGTGTTTAATACATATAAATCAAATTGCTTAAATAAAATTTGAAACTGAAGGGACAGCTAATTTGTAACGTTTCTCTTTAATTTGATAAAGGTAATTATGATTTGGTGGCGCCTTCGAACATGCAACTGAGCCAATTCCAGTCGCTGCTGGAAGCCTCTGAAGAATTAAAATATCTCGCAGACACCTACTCTATCCTCGGAAGAAAACAGAACTTGGTCCCAAGCAAACTCTTCGCCTATCTGTCTGCGTTGGACAACTGGGACAAGCAGAACTCGGACACCGACGAGCAATACATCGATGTAGATTTTGAGCCGTTCCCTTTTTTTGATCAATAAATTGTAGTTTTTAAATAAGCCTATTTGAGACACTTTCCGATTGGCTTGGTGCCTCATTTAGTTACTTCATTTTTCCTACTGACTGAAAATCTCCCACTCTTTGTAACTTCAATTACAGACTTCGAAACTGAACTGCAAAAATTTACTGTCAAAAAACTATGTACTATAGAAAAGTTATATTTTACTTTAATAAAGTGTACTTTACTAATATTTCGTCCACTTAAAAGAAATGTTATCCGTCAAACAATTATGTTTATGTCTAATAGGTAACTCTTTTTCAAGTTATTAGGTAACTAAACATTTGGTCATTCAATAAAAAGTTTTAAGGTTTTAGATAAAATTTATTCTTCTACTATTTACCTCCAAAACCGCAAAAACGGTTCCTAAGGGGGTTCCTTATTATATTTTTAAAAGATATATTTTGTAAACGAAGATTGGCATTGTTAAATGCCATATTCATATTTTTTCCTATACAACATATCCTATTTCTATTATTATAAATTTTTCCCTTAAATCTAAGTCCTTATCTATGTACAACATTTACACTTACTCATTTAGACTACAGAAATATCTATAAGAATTTCAATTACTCTTGGGGTGTATAACTAAGAAAACTTTAGACTGTTTGAAAAATATTTTGCCACTTTTTGCTTTAATATGAAAATTTATTTAAATACTACAAGTTAAATGATGAAAAGAATGGAAAAAAATGATAAAAAATATACCAAAAGTGTTGAAGCATTTTATTTGGTAAACGACATTCGCAATTTGACTGATTAATAGGTACGAGCAGTCTCAAAAAAAATCTGATAAAACTGTGTAAAAACAACTGTAATATTTTCTAAACATTTTGCGAGTAACCAATTTTAAGCCCTAAATCCCTTAAAATTATCGAGACATTCCTATATTTTTCACAATTTCAAAATCTTAACTATTTCTCTTTGAGTTCACTGTGACTCAGATTCATCCCAAGCTAGGGTTTATACAATTAGTGTTAGGATCTATTTATTCCAGGTTATGTACCAGTTAGTAGATACATATTAGACCAGTAGTGGAATATTCTAGTTTAAGATCAATTTTATTGTAATTGTCGAACTGTACGACTATTTAAAGGAATAATAATAATCTCTAGGAATAATATCCTTATGACCTGACCTCTTCTCTCGGATTTCTCTCTCCGTTCTATAAAAACTTATCTATCCTTTTTTATTATCAACATGGAAATAGATATGAAAAAGATATTCTGAATTCTATTTGCATTATTTTATTTATACCAATTCGATAAAATATCTGTATAACGTCTATTGCACTTTGTTTCAATGATGTATTGCTTAATTAGCGGTTGTGGTCAGGTTAATGTATAAACATTAACTTTTACTAATAATCACTATTTATTGGACTCCGAAATTTTGTTGATCAAGGAAGTCATAATTATCATAACAGTTTTAACATCTGTTTATCTCAAATATGAGATTTAGCTTATAAGACATTTATTGTAGTAATATAAGTACGTAGTAAGTAAGTAATCTTTTGATGTCTACGAACATTCAATTGGTACCTAATTAATAAACGTATCAAATTAAATTGTTTCTTTTTTAACTATTTTGTCCTTTATTCTGTACTAACCCATCGACTTCAGTCATTTTTGCTACTAGCTTCATAGGTGATGTCTAGGAAAGTCATTTAGAACAAAAAGGAATATTATGATAATAAGATGAAACTACCTTTCAATATTTAATTAATAAACTCATTTAAAAAATACACTCTTTAATAGTGACATAATTCTTAACGTAATTATAATTAAATAAGATATCTAAATCTCTTTAATTAGGTGAAATAACACACACAAACATAATAAAGGCATACCTTAACCGAGAAAAATCGTTTTTGACAATAAAGATGAGTTACATTAAATATTAATTGATCAATAGAATAGTATTTCTACAGATAAAATATCAGTGTTCTTCGTATTATGGACTACCGAATGTGCAATGTATATTACAATTTGTAATTGCGATCCGAAATGGCTGAGATCCAACCAAAAATGCAGATAAAGTAACATTTTATCATTCAATAGTCGGGTAAAAAGATCTGTACATTGAATACTTTTTTATTCTATTTAGGAGGCATTCATATCAAATTATAGATGTTTAAGGGATAGTAATGTAAATCGATAAAAAGGTTTTAATGTAATTTGCTGAACCAAGATGTTATGTTCGTCTTTTTGCAATATGATCAGTTCCAGCCAAATCAGAACGCCTATGAACCTTAACAAATCACCAACAGAACAACTACCTAATACAAAGCACTTGTTAATATAAATAAAAAAATATTTTTGTTTTTGCAGTTATTCCACTTATTTTGTATTTAAAGGGATTATTTTGTATTTTTGTATCTAAAGGGGAGTTTAAAATACTTTTAACAGCTTGCTTATACGCAATAATACTTATAAATTAATTTTATGTATATTTACTTACAATTATAAGAAAAGGGATTTGTATTATTTTAGGTAAAAGGATTTTGATTAACAATATGGAATAGAATATTAGATATAACAAAGGTTTAAACGAACATTACAATGCGCCTTAAAAATAATTTTAAAACATCGTGATTTCCGTAAAACCTTTTAGAATAAGTAAAGTCCAATGTTTATCAAATTGAAGGGTTTATACAAGGTTTCAACACATAAATACATGTCATGTTGGTATCTACTTAAAATTAATGATATCGTTATGATCTATAACTACATTTTATTATAAAGAATTAGTGCTCTATACTCAACTTGTACATTACAAAAAAAACCACGAATTTCTAAACGAATCTTATCTAATCCGAAACAAACTATGTTTGTACTAAGTTCCGATCGAAAACTTGGCTTTTTAAGAGAACAAAAAGGAAGTTTGCAAAAGAACATAAATTCTAACACTTACAACCTAAACTGAGATGATCTTTAATCAAATGAAACTCAAAATCTCGTAAAAAGAATATCACTGTGGCCTAAAGCTTGGTAAATAAATGCTTAATCATGCTAGGAGTTACTACTAATCGATCTCAAGTTTTCTGAAGCTACCCTCAATTGACACAGTGTCTGAATTTATAGCGTTGGTGTTCCTGGAGGAAATGATGCCTCGTGTGCTGATTATTTCCATGTCGTCCAACCCTAAAAGTTTCTTACGTTGTTCATCCAGTAGTTGGAATGTGAATTTAGTCATCTCTTGCCATGGAATTTGTCCGCCGTAATTAGTGGGCAAGCATGCCACGTCGATCTTTTTGTGAAGTTGCTTCAAATTTGTGTACATCTGGAAATTTTAAACGAAATATGATAGTTGTGTGAAGCTAGAGTTTCAAGTGAATTGTAACATTTAAAAAGATTATAACTACATTGGGCTACATGCCCAAAGGTTATCGTCTTGTAGAGTAGGAATGTAGGTGTGGAGGAAAACGTCGTTGAAAAAAATATTGCCACCTGATATTATGGGGCTGATAAACAGCTACAGTTACAGCTGCTTTAAAAGAACAATACCAAAATTACTATACAGATTATCTGTGATGTATGAAATCATTGAATACTATCGAGTACAGTTGTGCGGAGTCGGTCGATTCCCAGCGATTTATAATAACAAAATCAAACCTAAAAGGTCGCTTTTTAAAACTCGCTAAAATTCGAAGACAGGCTAGAGCAATTTGGGTAATTTTGGTTTTAAATTATTGTGGAATTTCAGTAAAGGTTTAAAATAGGAACAAACGACGAAAAATGTTTATTATTGATTCTGAGGCGAAACGAAGTTTGCTAGGTGAAGTTAGTTAAGTAATATTGTAATTTAGCATACTATGTTCACCAGTAATTGCAGAAGCCAGTAATAGAACATAATGTAGATAATTATCATCGGGTGTTAGAGAAAATACTTACATGTAGTCTTTCACTCATCTTCGGCGATACTTTGCTAGCTGCGAAATCTACTATGTACTTGATGGCTGACGGCACGTTTATCAGGTGGAACTCCTTATGACGCATAGGTACTGATTGCTGGGGGAATAGTATTGATTGACATTTTACTTCGTAACAAAAATGGAACACATCTATAATGTACAGATACATATCTGTGCAGGTAAATCACTTTCGAGACGGTTTTGCATTTGTAATTGTGTACGGTCAGCACATAAAGAAAAAAATATATAATTTTTAATTTTATTTTATATATTTTTTTGTAATTTATTTATAGTTCGGTACATCAATTAAACAATGCTTAATAAGTTATTAATATTAATAATATACATAACATTTCATTCTAATCTTCTTTAACTCCAAACATTTCGCACTCACGCTCGTCCTGTGAATCATGTTTGTTAAATACCTATATTTATTTCTGATATTATATCTAAAGCCTCTTCTGTGCTTCGAATTTATTTTCCTTTTTAATAGCACGTAGATAAACATTTTTCAATTCTTTTATAGTTATGCTATTATATTTTTCCTCAGCTATTGTCATTTAGAACTCAAGTTCATCGTGTCATTTTTTATGGCGACGTTATTTCTTTTTACTGTCAATATATTTTCTTCCTTAAAATATGACGAATCTTTTTTTTCAGACTGTACAATGGAATTTAAATAAACCTCCTGTAAATATACAAATACTACTACAAATGCCAAACGTCTGGAAAATGATTTACCTATAACTTAATTAATTTACTCTATTGACCCTTGCTGGAATCAGCCAAACGACTCATTCAGTTCTGGCCTGGATTTGAGAACCAGTACATTCTATCTTTACTCTTCCAACAACGTGTCGCTTTACCTTTCGGTGTAAGTAACTTATGTCTATGCACGACGATGACCACGTACCATCTCATGGCTGGTTGGCTCATTTACCGGGTATTTTCCCGTTCAAAACTTACCTCTCCCCACTTCATAAGCCGGGCGAAGTCCGTGGGGTTCCAGGCTGTAATGTGAGCCCCGGTCACTCCAGTGCCCTCTCCGACGTGAACGAATCCAAATATCTGGTCCTGTGGGTCGTCTAAGCACGCCTCGTATATAGTGATGTGCATGCGACACATGTCCCAACATGTGAATTTATTGGCGTTGAATTTACCTGTGTAACAAATGAACTTTAGTAGGCTTCAACCATTCTTTAAGACTTGGAAATGTAGTAGTATCTATACTGCATTGCAAAGATAAAGTACCAATATTTGCATCTGCATCAGTATATTAAATTATTTATATTGAAGCTCTTATTTCTATCTTCCTGGAACTCTACATTCAGTAAAATAATTTTAGTAGATAATATTTTTAAACAAGGTCAGCATGTTAAAATGAAATCCCCTGAAAATACGTCCACATAAATCCCTCTTAACAGCTTTTTGGGATATAAAAGGCAGTCAACCCTGGGAATTGCACGTGCATTTGTTTTCATGTCATAATTCACGAATGAATGAATCATATTCCGTACAATACTTTTATTACGACAAAGTAAGTTATTACGTTAACAAGCTCATAATACTAACTGATTGCTGCGTAATTTCACTCGGATAATATTACGATACAGTTATATAAATGATGTTATGTAAAATAACTTATTTCATGTGTCACTGCAACAGTTGCAGTGTATTATGAGACGGCAATAGTATCGTTTACTGGTAATTATAACCGACATTCATTTAATAACTTTGAAGTTGTGAGCTGATTTAAATGAAATAGAATATCCTTCACCTTCTATTGGTATGATAAGATGCCGTTTACTTGAAAGTTCGGCGCAATCTAAAAAATATTTAAAACCCCTTGTCTAGCTAGGCCTTTTTATTAACGTGAAAACCGTAGGTATAAATAAAATAAATTATTATCTATAAGTAAAGTAATCACTTAAACGCGTTAAGCACAGCAATCAACAAACAAAGAGTTCGCTTAAAGCCAAGTGAAGTGAGTCCATTAAAAGGGCTTTGTCCACTAAGAAAATATTCAACAGTAACTCGACGGTAACATTTGCGTGACAAAGCAATTCTTTGCCCCGACTACACAATAACTGTAACAACCTGTTTGTGACGCAATTACGCATAATTTTAAATAAGTACATTCGTCCGGACGCACGCACAGCATAGATAGGTACATCATCGACATTGAAATCATAACACATGCAAATCGCTCGAAGCAAAAAAGTAAAAAAAATAAAGAAACACGTTAGAAACATGAATAATTGATTAGAAGTATAAGTAGTTCAATCGAAAATTACAAAAAAAAATATAATAAGTTCTACCGATTCAGCTTAGAAAATATTGTATCAATACATAATAATATAACGATAACATCTTTGTACACAATGCAATCAGACATTTGAATGTTGGCTGTCTATGACAAAGACAACGCTAATTTCCATGAGAACCATATTTCGTACTATATACAAAGAGGCATGAAACGGTGCTAAACTAGTACCTATTAAAATGGTGTTAATGTACAAAATGCTTACTCATGTTGTAAACGATGACCCGTCGACCCTTCTCGTCTCGTACAGGTGAAACTGCCATGTACCTTGAATTAAGAAACAAAATTATGTCATAGGAGAAATTTTTCGCGAAACCAGTTTCGAGTAGTTTGAAGCGTTCAAGGCCTCACGTGGGATCAAACACGCCTATAACTCCAATAATTAAAGAACATAGTTGGCCAACTAATTTCGTAACAAATACGTCGTTTGCCAACCATGTGAGCAGGTTTTGGGTTTTTCGCAAGTTTCGGGTATAGAATGTTAGAACAATAAAGTTTTTAATAATCGTGTCTCAATTTAATTATATCAAATACTAGGAAATCGGGCAGACGATTTTCTGAAACAATTATCTCTTGTGCTTTGGAGAATCTATTTGTTTTTCATATCAGGTACTGCTAATTTTCAATTCAATATACATAAGTATTGAAACGACAGAAATATTAATTACATAATTCTCTCTAAACTTGATATTCTTATGCTTATAGTCCCATCTACATTATTGAGTAAAGAACTAATACTGCTAGTATAAATATTAGTATCATTAATGAGAAATGGTTATACCAGACATAGTTACCCGACATGTCTGTTATTGAACTAATATTTGCACCGACGTAAATCGACCCGTGAAACTATCTGCCTGTCCGCTAGGAGCATTTATGTGGCCAGCAATAATATGATTTACTGATTTGAGTTTGTCCAAAATAAAATATGAAAGCTATATTTTGTTAAAAATTTAAAGTTTCTCAGAATTCGCAATATAAATGCTTATCGTTAAGTAGTCATTTGCATTTTTAGACATACCAATTTAATAATTGTGAAACCTTGATTAAATTGGTCATAGTTTCACAAACATTCGTAATTAAAATTGTATGAACACAATCCAATGTCCGTGATTATTGAAACCACGAGAGCGTCGTATGTCTAGAGGTGGAATAATAAAATGTGTTTACTAAAAATAGAAAAGCATACTTATATTTCGAAAAAAATATTAAAAACTATCTTATATAACATATACATATAATTTCAATTCTTAAGGTGTTTTTTTTTAATTACGAATTATTATGAGCTTTTCATCTATCAAGAAAAGGAAGGTACAAACACGATCTTTACACCTATATAACTAGGAGAGTCATTTCGTTTTAACGTTAAAGTTCCGTGAAATTGCTGGTAGATTTTTATCTATATCACATACAATGTTTTACTGTATAATCCGGTTTACTTTTAACAATTTGTTTCTTTGTTTTTTAGATACTGAATTGTATTTAGCAAATTATGTTAAATAGGCCTTGAAAAAACCACTTGAAGCTGCTCTAAACTAGGACATGTGGTATGTTGCCTGCCGTAGGCGAATTTTAAAAATTACCTACCCCACCTTCTAAACCTTGTGCTGCTTTATTTACTTAATCAAATTCGTCACTGCATTCACTTCGAAGGTCAAGGATTATGTGATTAATAATTTCCGCAATGTAACGCATAACGGAACTATTATGAAGTATGTCTCAAGATCAATCTAATTAGATTAATACATGTTACACTGGGTGATAATAATTTCTCATGATTTCCCCCGTAACCAAAATAAATCTGCAACTTGATGATAACGATTGAATGGTTAAACCTCTGTACAGTTTAGCCGTGGCTATGATTCGCAGGACTGGCTCAGTTAAATTAAGCCTTTTGGGTCTTATCAAAATACCCATAATAGACCATAAAAACTAGAGTTACGTCAAAATCAAAGGCGATATCTTTGTAGGTATAGGAATAGGTTATTGTCATCTTGCGAAATGCACAAGTGTTTTTAAAGACCTTCAAATGTCCGGTAGATATTTATATCAATCATATTTCTCTGGCATTTGTATAGCGTTGTGTAAGAACGGATAGTTTGCTAAATAATATCCAAAAGTCACATATAACAAATGATGCCAATGGGATTTGGTAAGACAGAAAACCCACATTGTGAATATCTATTACTATGTAATTTCAAAATTATTCCTTTCCATAAAAAAATACACTTCCGGACACTAGAATTGAACCATATTTTTCTTTATTGCCTCTAAGCTAACACTACTTTTCTGAACTAGGTTTTTAAATAAAATTTCACGTTTCAGGGGCTTGATTAAGATGTCCGAAAGTGTACATGTAATATAAAATTTTTAAAAAAACTTCTGACATGAGTTTGTTATAATTTTCAACATTTTTAAACCTACCCATTGTTCAGTAGCTCCACAATGCCGGCGTCTTCACAGTCAAGCTTCGAAAATACTTGTGGATAATATTTACGAAGGCTGAGGTACTTCAGAAGAGTCTGTTGTGCCATCGGGATGCTGTATTTCTTGTGACGAAGGAACCGGAGGAGAAAAGGCTCGTCTGTAATAACAAAATAACAAAAAGGTTAAGAAAATTTTAAACGACCGTTGTTACATTTGTGCAATTGTGGAAATTAGGTAAAAATATGTATGTGGTGAAAAACGAGTTCGGTTTACCTCTATATCGATTAATCTACTCAAATCATTGGGCTAATTTTTCGTATCATCATAGGGCATATTTTTCGGATGTAGCTGATAAAATAAGAAATGATTCTCTAGATGGTATGTGGTCATCATTACCGATGGATACCAGGGAAGGAAGAAATTAAAAGACTTGCTTATTCCAGCCGCATTCACAAAAAAAAGCCTATATCATTTCTACAACGGAGATAAATCTATTGACACCTCATATGTTAAAATCACTGAAGCTATTCAGGCTCTAGTCAGAGCATGCCAAAGGAATGAAAGTACATAAATACGTTCGACGACCCCGTAGCCTAGTTGGTAGTAACCCTGCCTGCGAAGCGAGGGGTCCCGGGTTCGATTCCCGGCCGGGGCAGATATTTATGTGACAGATAAATGTTTGTTCTCGGGTCATGGGTGTTAGTGATGTGTTATTTGTGTTGTCCATGCCACCCGCGATACAGGGAATCCTACTGCGGGGGTATGAGTGTGTGAGCGTTTAGCGTTTTGTTAGCGATAACACCCTCTTTAAAGTAGTTGGGTAAAAATATACCTTGTCTAACATTCCTGATGTCTTGGTTTTGCTGGATCCAGTCTCTCATGATACGGAGCGCTTGTTCTCTGGTTGTGGGAGTCTCGCGGAGCTCTCTGGCTGCCACTGCTGCTATGGTCCTAGCCACGCGACCCAGTCGTTCGTCCTTATCACATTTCTCACTGTTCGCGCTCCACGTAGTGGTTACGGTTAGCAGAACGCTTGCAGTCGTCATTTTGACTCTTCAAACCTGTGAAAGATATTAATGAACATTTTTAGCACTGTTTCAACATCAATAATTAGGTCACACTACTACATATGGTAACTACTACATAATGGTTGATAAATAAAATTGTTTAGTTTAGGATTGATTGCTAATTTCCACTATTTGAATCCAGGGAGTACTACATTTAGATCTGTACCAAAACATATGACAACAAAAGAAACAAGTAAAAAGATTTAAAAACTTAAAACCTGGCTATTGAAAAATCACGCTATTGTTGAAATGTTCTAATTGATTCATTTACATTAGACACCAAACTTGGAAATAATTATCACTAAGGCTTTCAAAGGTAGTAGAGGTATTCATTTTAATGTAACGTAACAACGTCAAAATCATAACCCGTAATTGACGAGTAATAAACGCCAATCGATTATGAAAACTAACACGGTTTCCGTATGTGCGAACACTCGGAACGAGTACATTCAGTGTAGGCAGAGGTCCTTTCCAGGACATGATATTCTAGAATACACTTCGCTCAAAAGAACTAATTAACATTCTAAAGGAAATTGCCATAAATACAGGAAGTTCACACGCAATATGATATGTTAAAATTATCAAATTACCGCTACGATTCAAGCGATGAAGCGCAACAGTGGACCTATTTTAGATGCGGCTGTTTTTTGCTAAATTATATTGGTACTAAGTTTAGTAGTAGTTACCTAGATTATAGGGGACCCTACTAAATCTTAGATTTAAATTTTATTCTAGTGTGTTGTCGGCGTAATAAATTATGTTTTAACATTTCAAACAGCAGATTTATTTCAAAGAATTGATGTCATTATTACACTAATTTCTATTTCCTTAACTTTCCGAATGTCACGGCAAGTCTTTCTTCAGCTGATACAGGCAATCTCAGCTTGGTCGTTTAAAATGTTAATGCAGAATGCAATCGTAGGAGGTCATGGAAACTCACGACACTAATTCGAAATTATAGAAATGTTTTTTGGGTGTTTACCGAATTTGGTAAAACTTAGTAGGTATGAATTCACGTGTTAACATGTTTTGTCTTCTGTGTATAAACGAGACTGCAAATACATTTTTATAATGACGATGAGGTCAGACAATTTAGCTTGGAACACTTTTATGTATAGTATAAAATATCATTGAGTTTAAGTAACAATGTTTACAGTTTAAATCATTCTCTGAATTAATCAACAGATAGGGTTATCTAAATAATAAGAATTATTTACACCGGGTTTTAAATGTCGGTGAACTTAGTAGGTCGTTGGCCAGCAAATCAAAAATTTGTTATTTTTACATACATCTAAGTTTTCCTTTGAAACAGTTTAGCTACGTTTTAATGTAAATTAAATCAGTTCTATTATTAGTTAACGACTGTGCCTACCTACTACTTGTCTTATAAAAAATATTGTTGGTTTAATTTACCAGTAATTCCTGTTTACTTAAGGATTTTAAGGCTACGCAAAAAATAACATCTAATTACAATTTATAATAGCAAAAACCAGTTTTTGGACGTGGAAATTTCAAATGTGTACCAACTAAGTTCTGCTGGAAGATTCGGAACTGGTTGTTCTGTATTTCAAAACGGTGGTTCGGCTGCGAAATTATACACATTTATTAGTAATAATGCTCGCAACCTTGGGCCAGTATTGATTGTTAATGATATTATTATAAGTTGAGCAATGTACGAGTGTAATAGCGATATATACGTCCAAGAGTTTCCGTACCTTAGGAGGTATTTAGTGGTTTCGGACTTTTGTACCGGGGTCTTGAAATAATGACGACCCACGTATGGTAAAATAGATATAATGTTGAATCGCCTTTCAACGAGTCTTGGGTTCAATTTCTGATGAGGAAAAAATTCGAATAATGTTTTTGTATATATGTTCCCGGTCTGTTTTGTGTTGTTCATGGCCCAAAATTATTTACGAAACCAAACGTCATCAGACATACTAATTTTAATAATTTTTTTTTCAACTAACTTAACAGCATAGATTAACAATTATTTTGAATAATAATTACCTATAACTCAGTATTTCAACTTCGCAAGAAGTTATTCAATTTCTGTAACCTATCATATCATATTCAAATCAAACGATGAGCCATCGTGGCCTCTCATAATGCGTTTGTTAATAGCTTCAGATGATAGTAATTAATATTCCAAAAGTATGTTTCGAAAAAATATTTTAGGCATACAACGGAGGGGATACGACGTATGACATTGTATAATTTAAATTATTTTATCTTGTTCTACAGCCTTGATAATTGTTCAAAACTCACTAGATGGCGCCTCAATTTTATTCGTGTCAATGTTAGTTTTCAAACGTCCTTTTGTAACAGTTCAGACTGGTAATTGAACCGGCGTTCAACTATCAGGCGATTATTTGTGATATAATTTGGCGGATTATGAAATCTTACATGTGGACAAACGACATTAATTTAGCTGTATAACAATAACTGAATAACGTCAGTAACTGCGTGAAAAATGTAAATATAACAATATTTGGTATGTTACGTGTAAATAGCAACTCACTAACGGCATTTGCATGCCTATCATCCAGAAAAACCGAACCCTAATATGAAAGGGAATCTTCGACTAGGAAATTAAACTCACTTAACTTGCCAACAACTAATTATTCCTCCAGTCGATTGGAAGTAATCGTGAGGGTTCCAATTGATGAATTATGTAGCTTTAATATGCCATCGAATCACTCCATATAAAAATATATTATTGAAAACCAATTTTCCAAAATCTTCTGGAAAACCCTCAATATAATATAATATTATATCCAAATACGTAGACAAATATTATTCTATGCTGTAGCAGTGCAACATAAAATAAGAACAAGTAAGTAGCGAGTATAAACGGAAAGTAAATAAGCACCAATATTACGCCCTTATTCACTATTTCAACACTCAACGTACAGGAAAGAGTAGCTCTATGTACTAAATAAAATATGTTCCTACTTCCTTACGTTTCTGAGTAAACGTGAAATATTCCAAACTCATGTACCTACTATGTATTAATTAAATAATATATTAAATACGTACTAATAATTATAAACGTACTTATTATAATTATTTATATTTGAATACTAATGTGGTGTATAGGTATAGTATACATTCCTAGTATACCTATACACCACACTAATAATTATGTATTCAACATCGCTGAACCGAAACATCCGGCTCGAAGGACCAACTTTTATGGTATGTTGCGTGTAAATAGCAACACACTCACGGCATTTGCATGCCTATCATCCAGAAAAACCGAACCCTTATATGAAAGGGAATCTTCGACTAGGAAATTAAACTCACTTACCTTGCCAACAAATAATTATTCCTCCAGTCGACTGGAAGGACTCGTGAGGGTTCCAATTGATGAATTATGTAGCTTTAATATGCCTTCGAATCACTCCATATAATAATATATTATTGAAAACCAATTTTCCAAAATCTTCTGGACAACTCTGTCAGTGAGTTATCAAGACCTAATCAAAGATTCTTATAATTTTGAATTTAGAGCATTATATTTTCATGGTGCGTTGCCAATAGTATTACGAGTAAATGATAATGATATTATAGTGGAAGGCGGCGAGGGATCAGGAAAGAGCAATATAGAGAAACAGTGAAAATATAAGCGTGTAATTTCTCAAGGGTTTGAAAACGTTAATGTATGATAGCAAAAAGACAAAATTGGTAAAAAAGCAAAAATATAAAACTAAGGAGTTCGGTTCGCCACAGATATGATGAGATACATATCGAAATATTTAAAGCATTGCCTCGTCATTCAGTAGGGCGCGATGCTTATCGAATATAACGACGTCAGAGATGTTGTAACGCTGAATTGTTTGAACCAATAGTAACAATCATTCATTGTGTATCTTGTTGCAATCAACTCAAAATAACCCAACGTAGAATGACGTCGATGGTTATCGCTATTGACCTTTAGAAACATTTTTGGTTATCGAAATAATTGTAACTTTACTATTAGGCAATGAAAAACATGAGCTTTCGGAATACATTTTAGGTTGGTCAACGTACTGATCTATCGTAAAATTGGCTACACTTCAGCATTCTAAGTACTTTTTTACTTAGAACTTCCGTATTCGTAACAAGTATAATATAGGAAATAATAAAAATATGTTCTTTTAAAAATTGCTTGTACTTCATTTGTATGTAAAAATTGACATACAATTTACAATATAAGTACAATATTACTAACCTTTTAGACTGTCAAAAGACAATCCCAGAAGTTCTATAGAACTTTGCCTCATACAATATTATCGCGTACAAACATGACAAATACGCCATTTTAAAGATAATTTAAAACTTACCACTAATGAAATGGTTAAATTCATTAAAAACTTGCCGATTTTGTGTGGGCTTGTTATTTTTAATCGGAAAGTTGTTTATGAGAATGATAACAGCATAAGAACTCTAAATTGATTTATTTATTTTTCATTGTTTTATGTTTTCTGTACATTACAAGTTGGGTGGGGCAGGATCTAACATTGTCTTTAACCTAATTATACCTGATTATTAGAGTGTTGGATTAGAATTCCACGACTAATGTAACACGTAATAAATCTTCCGTGTTTACTCCTCCACTCCAATGGATACCTACACAATTCCCTTGTTTTAATTTTAAACTGTCAATACAGCTTCACCAACTTTCCTTACTGATTATAAATTAATAATCCGGCTCGAAGGACAATGTTCGGGACAGATATAATTAGAAGAAATAATAAAAATATGTTAATTTAAAAATTGCTTGTACTCCTAGCAAACTAAAATTAGACAGTGAAAAAACAAAGGAAAAAACAATAACCTAAAAAAATAAATTAACGCGAAGTTTACTTCATCTTCAACATTCCGGATAGCGAAATCTGTTGCTCTTTTGATCAATCATTCCCGTTCCATTTTTAACTTCACCGTTAATTGATTCAGTAGTAAATCAAGTATGATTTTATAGTTTAGAGCGCCTTATGAGCGTTTTCTGGATCATGACCTATAGCAAAATTGACCAGGCTTCCAACGGATATTAATAAATATGACCTTTACGTTTCAGACGACTTATTCAAGCTCGCATCGAATGCATTGCTTCTTCTTTTTATCGTATATTAATACCTATGATAGAGTATAGCAATCTCTAGGAAGTTTTTTTTCCTCCGGTTTTTTTTCCTCTCGACCCTATCTTAATTAGGTTTAAGTATTTGTCTTTCATAAAGCCGATGATATAGTGGGTTTTTGCTACCGAGACTTTAGGAAGTTCGTTAAGTGAGCTGTTAGTTACTAAGACGAAATAAGTGATTTGAATTTCCATCATAAATAAACGCTAACACTCTCATACCCCCGCAGTAGGATTCCCTGTGTCGCGAGTGGCATGGACAACACAAATAACACATCACTAACACCCGTGACCCGTGAACAAACATTTATCTGTCACATAAACATCTGCCTCGGACGGTAATCGAACCCGGGACTCCTCGCTTTGCAGGCAGGGTCACTACCAACTAGGCTATGGGGTCGTCCTACGACAACCAACATGATTCAAGCAATAGTAACTAAAGTAGTCAGTGTTTCCAATCCAATTCCTGCAAGCATTTGCACCAATTGCAGTGCTCTTGTATGGCTATCGGACTTGAAACAGCCGACGATGATTGTTTAAAGCAGTCTTTCTCAGCTCCACCCAAGATGGTTTACTTATTAAAAAAATGATATTTTATTAAATTATTACTATAGTGTAAATGACATATACGCATGGAAATTCAGTTCTGCAACTGATTCCACTCAGGTTATCATAAAAATTTAGCAATTCAAATGATTGTATTGTTATTCCTTTTTAAAATTTTGAAAAATTTTCTTTCGTATTTTGTGTAGGACTTCTATCTGCTTGACAG
>LGAG01001135.1:478393-494368 GCA_001278395.1 Lerema accius | reverse complement strand
GGTGCGTTCAAGTATTATGTAACGCAATTATTGAAGATTTTTGGCCTTCCCTCCCCCATACAACGTTTTTGTACACTCCTACTACGACCATTTTTACTTAAACATGTTGCCATTTTGCTGACTTAGGATAATCATATTTCCCAGTTTTTGTAGTAAAAAAAATGTTACGTATAGCGTTACTCGATCCCCGCTGCCCCAAATTGCGTTACGTAACACTTCAACGCCCCCTAAGTGACATTTTTTTTAATCATCCTACAACGACTATGAAGAAATTGTATTGTGATTGAAAAGGTCTCAAGTGCCCTAACAACTGCATAATCTAATTTACAGGAAGAAGAGTGATCGAAAGTGGGACAAACAAAGCAAGTTCGACATGTAACCCGACATTGTATAGAGTTGCACTAGTATTCTGTTACAAGGCCGGTTATAAGATTCATGAGTTATGAGCCTATCATTGTTATGACATTCGTAGTGATGACGTAAGAAACTTGGATAGCGAAAAGCTTCACTTCACGTTTCTAGACCCATAATAATAATAAAAAAAACGCTAACACACTCATACCCTCGCACTAGGATTCCGTGTGTCGCGGGTGGCATGGACAACACAAATAACACATCACTAACACCCATGACCCGAGAACAAACATTTATCTGTCACATAAATATCTGCCCCGACCGGGAATCGAACCCGGGACCCCTCGCCTCGCAGGCCGGGTCGCTACCAACTAGGCTACGGGGTCGTCAGGATTCCCTATGCTCATAATTATATTAAAGGACATGTCCAGACCGAGTAAGTAAAATTATTCTTTGTAATTTTTGGCTCGCTGGGAATCGAATCCAGTACCCATTGGACCATCATGGACGATACTAATGTGCAAAAGAATCCTTCAGTAGGTCTTGTACAATATTTTATAACTTGTACCTTACTATCCTACTAAGTATATTGTAGTTAATGTGATTTATGTGTGGGTGTCCGGTATTGTGTGTGCGTCCGCGCTGCACACACAGGTTCTAGAAATTGCAATTTCTTTCTTTATCAACCAAGCTTCTATTAAGTCTACATATTCCTATTATCAAAATCATCTATACCTACACAATTTATTTATAAAGAACCCTGTCTTTAACTTTTCTTTTCATGCCAAATTGGCAACCTCCCCCTCTCCTTATGCGAATAATATCATATGGTGACATCAACACTATGATAAATACGGGTACTACGAGTTTGTACTTTTTATTAGAGACAGGTGCGTAGTACTATGAGTATGAACAGTTTGAAACAAAGAATGACAACAGTTTAGTGGGTCAATCCCTACCACAGGTCAATCGTGAAGCATCACCTCACATGGCCAATTTCACGAGGCGACCCAGTTACAAAATGACGTAACTAGCTTATTAGATTTTTGTAATCGCACCGGTGAAACGTAATATAATATCCACGGAAATAATTAGATATTTGTTTTGAATATATTTATTTACATTACCATCTTCTCTATTATATCAGCTTATTTAGTTTTCCGTTATTTGTAATCATTGTTTTGCAAAGAAAGATAAAGTTTGATTATAAAGTTAATTTTGATAAAAACTTAGATTCAATGTTTTAGGATGATATAAGATTACCCAAAGAAAAACCTTTTTTCAACTCCCTTGAAACCGTAACATATAGCAAGTTTGAAAGCAGAAGTAGGAAGTATAGATAGTGCTTTTGGTGTAAGGGCCTATACACATGAGTTTTGTTACGTGCCGACTTCGCACGTTTTGTGACGCGGCATCGCCACAAGCGCACTAACCCTTGACACGTACTAGGCAGCCAAGCTGCAGCCCAAATATTTGAGCAGCTAGTTATAGCAGCCAAGCTGGGCAGCCAATTTGCGGCAGGTAGACGATCATTTGACGTTGTATGGGAGTCAGTGCGCGCAGACTCTCAGCAGTCTCAGACATTCGCTAACACTCGCTCTGTCTGCGCGCGGGTAATGGCTGCCGTGCAACAGGCGTGATGGAATAGCAGCCGCAGCCTGTAGTTTGTGGCTGCGGATGTGTGCAGCCCATACAACGTCATACGTTGGATGCCTAGGGTAAGACTAGACGCACTATTTTACAAGCTTTTATTTAGTTTCACCTGTCCCGGTGTTTGTAATCAAATCTTGCAAGCTCAACACCCACTTCCCGGTGTCCGATTGCGCTAAAATTTTACACACTGGTCCAGTCCTGATGATAATGCATGTTTGTAATAAGCATGATGTGATACTGCTACCAGGATTGGCTCCAGACGATTGAACTCCTCAACGGTTAACCGTAGGGACTTGAAATTTTGCACTTTTTAACTTTTTGTTCTGTTTCTTATTAACAAGTTATAAAAAGCTTGTTTTTAAAAAAAAAAACTTTTAATTTTATTGTTTATGATAAGCGTCTAAGTTCCAAATATGAATTGCCTTAGACATGCCTATCAATGAGGCCGTAAGACGATAAATCACATAATGGCAGTAACGTGATCTAAAAATTTTGTAATTTACGCGGCAATGTCACGAATTTATTCTACGAGTACTTGCGAAATCTCTATTTGGATATGAGGTAATCATTTTAGATGGTTATATAATAAAAATATTTTTTTTAGGTAGGTTTGTTTTCTTGTTCTTTTATAGTGTTGTAAAGCTAGCCGCATTCGTCCGGATTTTTGCCGTGCGGAATTTATGTAGGGGAGAGCAGGGTTGAAAGAGCCAGGGGCAAGTTTTGCCGACGCGAATATTTCTATAATAGAAAGCAACTTATCCCCAGCTGTTTCAACCCCAATCTACTCTATTGTATATTCCAGATCAGGATTCCTTTAACAGGATTTCGGACGTATGCGGCTTGGTTAAGAGTTAAGTTTAATTTTACGAAGTGATACTTTTTTTCAAATAAGGTCACAGTAAAGATAAGTACCTATTGTCTTTTTTATGAAGAAAATTTGGGCTTATTAACGGAAGAATCACCTGCCAACTACGTAGCCCGTAGATATTTGTGACATGCGATATTTTTTTATAATATATTTTTGTGATATTTTCCTTTATTTAAAAATCTAAAAATAAAATAACAATATTTTTTCACGTTACTAAACTTAATATTGTTCCAAGACGTAAGTACGGTAAGGCGGGTAGTTAGATTTTTTTTTTAAAGTTAACGTAATTTATTTTAATAATTGTATTTAATGATAAATCAAAATTTCAATTAATTATCTAAATAAGACACTAATAAATTATTACTAGGTGATAATATGATCATAAAATCCTTAAAAAAATTAACAAATTCGCTCATCAAATTAATAAAACCACACAAAAAATATCACTAATTAAAAACGCAAGCTATAAAAAATTCACAAAAAAAAATCTTTATTTTTAATTCGATCTGTATTTTAACTTTTTAACTGGCTGTATAAAGGCATTGCGCTACTGCTACAATATATTAATAATCTTCCTTTTGGCTTCGCCGTAGTAGGGTTGAAAAAAAATAAAAATAAAAACTTACTTGAAATAAAAGTCGCGTATCCGAAACTAGATGCGGCTGCGTTGCTCGCTCCGCACTCGCCGACACACACGACAGCAATGTCGATCGCAAACGAATACATCTCCTACCCAGTATATTCAAGCGTAATAGGATTAGGCAACAATATAATAACATTTAACACGCAGTTTTAAACAATGATCCTCAAAATGTCGGATTATGGCCAAGCTAACATTACGGCTAACCTCTCTACATAAATATTTGCCGGTGACCTCTTAACGAAAAATTAAGTACCGCATTGTTACCTGACAATGTTCGCATGACAACATTTTCCCTGTACTACAACTTGGTTAGCATTACAACAAATTGTTTGAATTGAATCATTACATTACGTAGTACCTATGTAGGTACCCTATGTAATTACAATAAATGGAAAATTATCTTGTCTTACATAAAGCGCCTTAGTCATTGAGGCAATAAGGATGGCTAGATCTTATTTAGCATTTATTTATTTAAGGTTTAATCATATATAACATTACTTTGAGTCAATAACTAGGTGTGTTATAGGCCTACTTGACAAACTATTGTGCTTGAAGCTTACAGTCCATTTTTTAGGGTTCCGTACCTAAAAGGTAAAAGCAGAACCCTATTACTAAGCCTCCGCTTTCTGTCTGTCTGTCAGCACTTCACCAGGATGTATCTCATAAACCGTGATAGGTAGAAAGCTGAAATTTTAACAAATCATGTATTTCCGTTACCGCTTTACCAACAAATACTAGAAAAATAATAAAATTAAAATATTAAGGGGGGTCCCCATGCAAGAGGAATGTGTTTTTCGTATTTTTTGCTCAATATCATTAACGGTAACAGGTAGACGTTTAACATTTTCACAGAATATTTAGTTTTATATTCACTTTCAAAATAAAGTAAATATTAAAAGGGGGAGACCAGACAATAATTAACGTAATTTTCTTCTATAGATGATGGCTCGGAACCATTCGTGCGCGAGTCTGACTCGCACTTAGCCTTTTTCTTTATGTCTAGTTATTTTAACTTGTCCTATTTAGCACGCGGTTTTACGTGCACCTACACGGAAATACCTAAACATTTTCATGTTATTCTCACTTATAACAGAAAAAAATAAAACTGACTGACAGACAAGCTGCAATCTCCACTAAACCTAGAAGCATGGAACTTGGTACAGAGGTCCCTTATAAAGGGTAGAGGAACATTAAGAACAGATTTAAAAAAAAATCCTTTAAGTATTTCACACACAATTTGAGCAGTTGTGCTTTTTGTTTTTTTTTTGACAATTATTACTTTTGTTACATTTACATAACCCTCCCAAATAAAGATATTTCGAGAGGACTTAGGGAAATATGTATGTAGCTATTAAGATTTATAATATTTAGATAATTATTGTTATTATTGATAATTTCTAATGCCATCATTATTTATTTTAAATGTTTATATTAAGAATGGATTTTAATTGATAATTTAAATACATAAAGAGAAGGATAATTGATTTACTATTTAGAAGAATGTTGATGGCTTCCAGCGACAGTGGCGCCATTACAGTCATTTGACGAATCATTATTTGTATTTATCAAGTTATTGCACTTTAATTTCTTACATTGACATTGTTATTATAGTTAAATAATTATTTAACATCTAATTACCTCAAAAGTACTTAATTAACTTTAGCAGTGTATTTTTTTTTAATCCGGTAACATTCGTAGCATTTCTACGACTGTCAATTGTTTTTTAGTGAAGGAGTATTATGAAGTGACAAGCGAATATTCTTTTATTTTTGTTCTAGAAGCTATTATTATGTTTGTGAAAACTCTGTCGTAAATATACAGTTTTGACCGATGTCTACTGTGTTTCTCTGAAGCTTCAACCACTCCACCAACTCCAACACTTGCTATTATTTAAAGTTAAAATAATAATATACTTGAGGGTGTAATAATAGTAAACAAGCTTACACAATTTCATCATCTTACGCTACCCGTAGACATCATGACAAATCTAGAGTAGAACTATCGAGAGGACCAGTAGTTGGTAAGGTCCTGTTAGTGATAAGTATTAGTGTTAATGGATAGGTACTTAAGTGTTAATGAAAATATTAGTAGTTGTGAATTTGTTAGTAATGTAGCGCAGAAGTTACCTATTACTGATAGTAAAGATAGGTAGTAAATATAGGTAATTCTGTTAGTAATTACTAGTAGGTAGGGTAAGGTTGCGCAAGTCGTACCCCCTAAGGAAAATATGGTGTAATATGCACTATAATGTAAATAAAACAAAATATTTTGCTTTTATTGAATCTTCATTTAGTTGCCTCTTAATCAACAGTCACAGAACAATCAAAATCATTTACTAACATAGTTATTTTAAACTTTAAAAAAAAAGTTCCATCGGTACGATTTAGGCGCCCGTAGCCTAAGTCGTACCACCTATAGCCTTAGTCGTACTTAGGAATAGACTTCGGTAAATACATAGGAAATTAAACTATGTAAAGAAATAGTAACAAAAGATCACATGAGAACCTAAAAATTATCAACAATGACATCTGAGATCAATATTTTTTTTGATATTAATTACGATTGTCGAACATAATTTATATAATAAAATAATCTGTAAAAACACAAAAAAAAATAACAATATCTTAAAAAATTTTAGAAATTTAATGAGATTGAACACAAATATGTTTTAATTTTACTTTCAATACCAGCACATATAGGTCATGATGTTAATGAAACTATTGATGTTAAAGTAACTATTGTTGGAGAAGCAACTGTTGGCAGTCTTCATTGAATCATATTTCTTCATTCCGATGTTTCTAAAAAGCTTCGCCCATAGCCTTCTGCTTCCAACTGTTGTACTTTCTTTTCGCTATATTTATTACCAGATAAAAAAAATCAGTAAAGTATTAATTAGTTTCCTTAACACCTTAGTCGTACCGGTACGAGTAAGGAATTTTGCACAGGTACGACTTAAGCAGTAGGGTCTCATAAATTTGAAATCAAAACTGTGACATAACCTAAAAAAGATCTAATGTTTAAGTTCGTTTAAAGTGTTGCCAGATGACTATTACAAATAGAAATTAACAAAGAAAAAAAGTAAGGATCACATTCCTCCCGAAATAAGTTTACAAATAAGTTAAAAATCTTAATGAAAAAAGGCTTACAAACTTACTTCATAATTTTTTTTTGCTTCAAGAAGCCGGACAGCGGTCCTATTGTTTATGCTTGCACGTTCAACTAAATAGTTCAAGTTTACAATGTCAGATGGCACAATTTATAAATAACAGACGAGATCTTGATGGGGTACGACTTAGGCACTGGTACGACTTGAGCAACCTTACCCTACCTACTTTGCTCACTAGACGCAAACCAACAGAACAATGCAATGTACAGAATAGGTAAAAAAATAATAGTAGATTCAATTGTTATAAAAATACATATTTGTGTTATATTTTTATATTAATTTATCCTGACAATGTAATTTGGTTACTAATAAAATATATTATTAACACGTTGCAGTTTTTTTCATTCTAGGGAATTAAAGGTAAAAGGAAATAGTCTTTACATAGAGGTAACTATTTTTCGGGGATTTTCTGTTTAAGAGGTCCAAGGTGGAATTAATTATGTGCATTTTGAGTCATTTGTACAATTGATTTAAAGACATAGCATAGAATATAGAGTCATGTTCTTCATACAAGCAGAGTAGCGACATCTATTAGAACTCGCACTAGTTTACTTTTACTTTAGTAGGCGTGTTAGGCTAAATGCGCACTTGGTGGTCAGACTGCGCGGTCAATCTGCGCCAGCCTGAATATTCGAGGAATTAATTGCTGCATATGTTCGTCTGACTAACGCAGCCTTGCGGACTAGTGAACGCCTAGTTTAAGTCCAGTTTTTGGTGACCCAGGTGAATTAACTTGGCTGCTTTAAGTCTACTCCACCGTCTGGGTTAGGTGTTAAATTAGACGCGCACTAGGTAGCTAGGCTGGGGAAGCCAGAAGAACATAATATGACGTTGTATGGGAACCTACGCTCAGACGCAGCCACGAATACCTGGTTAAGGCAGTCATTGCAACGCGCCTTTTCCATAGCAGCCCGTTGGCTGCCCGCAGCTAGAGCGAATGTTGGCGAATGTACAAAGTTATATTATTAGCAATTTTAAGAAAATGACAAGCATTCATCTGGTGAGAGGTAGCGATTTTTCAAAAGTTTATAAAATTCAAAATATTTGTGACACTTTTGTTTCACCTAAATTGAGTTAGTTCGATAGATCCTAATCTCATCTAACGACAAGTATCGTTTGGACCACTACTTACTACTTACACCCTGTATGTGGCTACTGTCAATCTCCGCGCACTGGCTGTAGCAGTCCGCCTTATTGATGAATTTGTATAGAGATTAATTTTTTTATGGAGACATGAGCACAAATGACCGTCGATTCTCTGATATAACTGGCTCCTCAAATATTTCAGCCGCCGCAACCTAGCTGCCAAGTGCGCATCTAGCCTTATTGAGATTATTATACCTAGTTTTAGAGTATAGCCGCCTCAGTTTATCGATTTGACTTTACAGGATTGACAGCAAAAAGCATTTCCCGAATTTGTGGGAGAAGTCGGGGATTGTAAAACACACTTACGAATATTTTATTTTATGTATTACATATGTAATAGGATGAACTTTTTTAAGTACCTAAGAGACAACGTGTTTTAAGAAATTACTATGTCGTGTGTAAAATTCTAATATTTATTCATGAAAAATTTACTATTTGTTTCTTTTTCAGGAATATTATTATTATCTATCTAACACGTCCTTAAATTAGGATATAGGTAATTTTATACTCTAAGTGATTAATGTGAAGAAAGTTCCCGAGGGTCACTGTAACATAAATAATTGAAAGTTAATCTTAAGGAACACTTTTACATAATTATAATATGTTTATAAAGGTTCTTACTTAACATCGTCATCATTATTATCAAAAACATTATGCACTATCCAAATCAATAATAATATACTTATTTGATAAAACCTCTAAATAATTTTCAAAACTCGGTAGTGGGGTAATGAAAAGTCGATGACATGGTATCATTAGTAACGTTAAGGTATTCGCACATTACACCGACTCAACGCCGACTCAACTCCAACTCAACTCTCAGTATGGCATTGAAATGTAAGCTCTATATTATGTTATTTAAGAGCGAATATGTCAAGTTGTAAGTTAAAGGTATACGACGCATGGACGACGAGTGGCCAACGCGTTGACTGTCGCCGACCCGTTTGCCCACTCGTTGACGCCAAGTAGTCCACTGGTGACCGATGCGTTGATTGCCTAGTTGACGACTAGTTGATACCGATAGTTGGAAGCGTGTTGGGTTGGAGTTGAGTCGACGCTGAGTTGATGACAGCGTCATTAAGTACGTTTTTTAAATGCGTTTATTAGACCATAATTTTCGTTTTGTTTTTTATTAAAACGCTCTTAATCTTTGCACATATTATTTTAAAATAACCCGGCATTCTGTGTGATCTTTACATCAAATTATAAAAACGAAATACATGCTTCAGCAAGATGAAAGATGACCATTTTGAACGACACCATCAAAATTGACAACCTAAAGTTTTTGTTGTGTCATTTGCTGACATAGGCAGAAATAGCGTGGTTTACTTATGTCACAATTTAAAAAGCCTGTTTTGGCTTTTTTTTGCCTTTTTGGACGTTTCTATAAGGTTAATGTAATACTTGAACCCTCCCAAATGACATGTGCCAAAATGGGCCTCTAAGATTGTGTCTACTAAAGTAGTTGTTTTGTTATTCGCTATTATGTATGCCAACATGAAATCCTACTATTGGGCTAAGATATAAGTAGTCTCACTTACAAAAATTTCTAAAAATAAAACACAATTTATTTTATCTACGTATTTATTAAAAAAACATTCACCAAAGAGAAATAAAATAATGATCACACTTGATACATTACTGTCTTACAATAGTAGTTAAAACTTTGAAAAAGCCACTTAAGTAGGGCATAGAGCATTATATTAATAAGTATATAAAACGAATATCTACAGCTTTATAAAGTTTTGTCAGTTATTATAAATAGTTAAAATAGGTCAGTTATGTAAAAGAATAAGGCTATTAACGTTCTGTGTTCGAAATTCAATCATGTCTGAATTTTATGAATGATAAAATCGGTATTATGAAATACGTCCCATCGTCATCTATTTAATATAAAAGGAACCTATTCTTAGCGCCATCTAAGAACACATTAAGAGAAGAATCTGTTGCTATGTGAGTGTCTATTTATTTTCTAATTTAAATGTATTTTCAACACTTATTATTCATAACACTGAGCATGTACACAGTCACGTCCATTAATATCTGACCCCCCTAGGCGTCATAAATATCTGCTCAATCGGACACCGGGAAGTTGGTTCTTCTTGGTGTCAGATATTTTTGGCCGTAACTGTACACTTCTTCTCCATATAAACTTAAAGTATGCTAAATTTCAAAATCAAATAGGCATATTATTATCCTTAAACATTACGAAACTCGAAAGCCTTCACGTATTAAAACACAGATATGCATACATTTTTCCTTAATATTCAAATGGTTAACTATAGTCTTCTTTCAATATAACTACTATAACATGTTGATTACAAATGGAACATGTTAAACGTTTTCCGCTTGTCTTGGTAGCAACGTATCGGTGACATATTATTATTGGCAGTAAGTATTCAAGAGTGACAGTCATAACTTACTTAAGTAAAAAAGTGATTTGCCTACAAGTCTATTAACTTTGTGATCTATAATAGAATAACAAAAAATCCGACTGTAAATATATTAGAGGGTATTTAAAAATATGTATAGTTGACGACCCGTATGGCGCAATGGTTACTACGCCGGGTCTTGGGTTCGATTCCCAGCGGGGCCGAAATTTAAATGATGAATTTAAATTTCTGTTCGCGGTCTGGGTGTATGTTTGTGTGTTTCTGTGTCGTCCATGGCACTCACAACACAGGGAATCCTAGTGTTGGGCTATAAGTGTATAGCGTTATTATTGTTATGCCACTTTTACAATGAAGACAAATTAAATGACATTTCACATGTTTAAATCCATCAAGTCGACAAGGCTTTAGAGCGTGCCAAAAACTGGACATACATATATACATACTCATGAAATAGATTACCCCCTTACTATCACAGTCGGAAAAAAACAAAAAAACTTTATACTTAGGTGTCCTAAAATCCACATGCTAATGGGATCATCATTTTAATCAACACTTTAATCATGTGTATTGATTATTAGCTAAATGTACTTAGAATACTATGGTTCAGATGTACAAAATATGTATAAAATATCTCTGTATAATCCTTTTTTAACTTGTCTTATTTTTAAAAGAAATCCTCTCATTTTCAAAGCACTTATTTGTGCATATTTAAGCACATGACATTGAAGTGATGAAATAACTCAAACCTTACTGAAAAAGAACAAATAACATGAAAATGTGTGATTTCCGTTACTAGTTTATCTAATGTAAATAAATCTGTTTCATTTTCAATTTACTTATAATAAACATTATTTAATTAATACTCTTCATTTTTAGCGTGGAAAAATATCGATGATTATAGTATGTGATGCCATATCACAAGAAAATTGCCATATCAACCTGTCGCGTACTATAGATATACACATTTTGCTACTTCAGAAAAACATTTCAGGAACAACACAAACTCACAAGTTATTTTGAACTTTAAAGTCTATTTAAGACGGTTCATTTTCCTTTCCATTTTCTTCCGTTTCTTCTCATCCTGTTCGGTGTCTTCAGGCGCTTCTTGGAAGAACCATGGTCCTAGGACATGCTTCCAGAGTATGATAAAGGCTCTTAGCGGCAACAACAGGAGCAGTAGCCAGAAATAGCCGGAAATAAGCGCCATAACATGGGTGATGGAACATAATATTATGATGTCTTTCAAGTGCCTGAAACAAAGATTGTTATTATCTAGACCACTATTTCCCAAAGTGGACGACGGGGGCTACATTAGAATGACAAAATAAATGGAGGTTCACAATTTGTAATTGGGGATCCAAGAAGATTTAAATGATTATGATAGTGGAGAACTACATAAAATGTTCAATAACTTTTCAAAAAGTTATGTACATATTGGGAACTAATTATAATTATCATTTGCTTTAGTGAAGGAAAACATTGTTAGGAAACCTGAGAGTTCTTTATAAAGTTCTCAAAGGTGTGTAAAGTCTGCCAATCTGCACTAGGCCAGCGTGGTAGACTATGCTTTTATTCATCACATTGTAAAATGAGACCTGAGCCCAGCAGTAGGACAGTTATGGGTCCTATTAATTAATATTTAATAGTTAAGTGTGTCACTCACTCGCCCATTCCTCCTTCCATGTTTAAATCCAATCCAGGGTCTATTAACTGGTTGTTTTCAGTATAACGCGCACGACTAACGTATCGCATCATCTGGTACCCAGCCATGTAGATCATTATCACGAACAGATTCATAAACTGAAATACAAATTGTGATGTTATTGAAATTGGCCAAAATTAGACTTATGTTTGTTGAATAATTAGATAAAATGGATGATTAAGTACATTTGAAAATTACAATTTCGAGTTTCTTTTATACCTGTAAATAATAATTACCTATTTTTTTTTTGAACTCTATACTAATTATATGTTAAAGCTTTTCTTAATTGGGTGGCATGGGAAGAGTTAATTTATATTACCTTAGAGGTAAAATACTATTACCTATATTTGGTTTACACCAAAAAGATATTTTAATGCAGTTGTTTTAAAATAAAATTACAAACTATATAAAAAAATACCTATTATAGTACTGACTAAGTATGCAATGAATAATGATTAACTACTCAAATTATGTAATATTAGTTATGTAACAAAATCCAGCATTAGTTAATTACTCATTTCAATATCAATAATGTTTCAACATTATGACATAATATGGCACAGACTGTCTTTATTAATAATATCTTATTTCTTGTATGTATTTACCATCAAACTAGGAGCCCCTTACAAGCCGACACTGACATAATCCTGATATTTAAGGACATAAGTAACCATTTCCTAGTTTTTTGTCATTAATTAAGATATGCATCTTCATATATAAAAACACAACATAATGTGTGTTTGTCACTGAACTCCTACTAAATGGTTGGAACAATTTCAATAAAACAATTGTGGACTGTTTTAAAGGGACCGAGTATGCTTTCGAGCCACAGTTGAAACCTGTGGGTGTTGCTGTCGTTGAGATACTTCAAGGGATATTAAAACGCCGCCATAGTAAACTTTGTCCAATATAATGAGCATTTACTACAGTTACATGACAATTGAAGGATAGGAATACCTGATACAGAAAACTAAGATATTTACCAAATGATATGGCAAAACGTCTGCCGGGTTTTTCTGTATACACAATATATATTTTATAATCAAAGGTGATCATGATACTTACTATACCTAGACCTGTCAGACTGTCATAGTACAATGTAAATGCTACAGTATTGTAGATCAACCCTGCAGCTAAAGACATGTTTCGGTAGAAGGTAACCGTCTCCGCATTTTCTGTAAGGATCTGCTTGGAGCCTTTTGTAGGCGCCTTCCCTTTGTGGGGCTGGAAATTGTCAAGGTAATACAGAATATAATAATTTCATATTAGTTAACACAACCCCTAAAATTATATTGCCAGTTTCCTTTTAACTATGTCAGGTATTTCATATGTTCATATGTGAAGTACTTCTAATGATGATGTTAGTGGACAACGTCGCCTTAAGTACATGAAAAACTTGATCTAACAATAAAGAAAAGAGTGTATCCTAGTTCTAGCTCTCAAGCCCTGAGCCTCAGCCGATAAGGATATAGTGACTGATGCCTTATGTTGCTAATGTCCTTAGGAGACGATAACCACTTACCATCTCTATCCATTTATTCATCCACCCATTTATTCATCTACTCATTCATTCATTCACCCATCCATTCATCTATCCATTCTTTAAAATAAACAGCACAATATGGATCACTAAACATGACTTGGAATTTAAGCCAAACGCGAATTAAAATTAAAATTGCATGTCACTGTTTGTACTTTAAAATATACAACTATAGATACTTAACAATTTCGTTTACATAGGTTACAAAGGTTAATTTCGAATTCTTAAATAATAGATAAACTTACCGGTGGCATAATCGTTGATTTAGGTCCGGCTATTTAATAACTGGAATATCGAATTTACTATTAAATTTTAAATTCAATGCTTCAGTTAACTGTGAACTTAATTTAGTTACAAACTATTAACTTCACATTCATATCCAGTGAATTAAATTTACATTAAATTATTTCTCCTCCAACCTAGAAAGAGTACCTCTTTAAAAAGTAAAGTACTGTACCTATTTGAAGAATGTAGACGTAAGGCATATAACGTCAGTTGCCAAAATGTCAATAAGACAATGTCACATTGATGCATTTCACTGTCGAACTCTCACCACCTCTTATTCTTTTTCCTATAAGGTACGCGCAGACTACGCAACTCCGAATGGCAAGTTGAGCACAAATCCACGTTATAAAAAGACTAAACCATATTGTGACAAAACTAAAATGTCAGTAAGTATGTCAAATAATAATACAGAGAAAAAAATGCAATATTTTAATTTTATAACACACAAAATAATTGAAGTAAATTAAAATATTTGTCTCATTGAAAGGATAATGAAACAACTAATGCCATCTAGTGTTGAATAGCAACACTAATAATTATTTATTTCTTAAGGAATTTCCAACCAATAGAAGTAAATGCAACGATAAGTGAGGTTAACAGTTTTTGTAGTTGTTATAGTGTTTATTAAACTATTCATTCGAAGTAAGTTTCTTTAGCTATCAGTGTTAATTCTGTGAAGGTGGCCGTATGCTTATTATTATTACTCTTCCCGACTTTATAAGTGTGCGTTTTACTTTGATCCATGGTAGTGCATCTATACTCAATTAACGAGCAGCCGAGTTATGTAGATCTGTGGTGCAGCAGACGTTGTAGTCTGTGGTATACAATAGTAGTACTCTGTGATGGCAAGTGAGAATAGTTTAGTTCCGTTGTATTGATGTATTGATTTTGAACGATAGTTTGTTATAGTTAAATTAAGGTGAAATCTAGTTTTTTCCATTGCTTTTGTACGTCTTAACTATCTGGTAGCTAAGTGTGACTTGTTTTAAAAACTATGTAACTAATGGACAACCTTGTTTTTGCGAGTCTCTGACCCTCGAATTAGTTTTGCAAATAATTAGAAGCTGATTGTTAAGTGCATACATATCTTAGTGTCTTCATGACCTGACTGATACCTGACGAAAAGCATTACTTTTCTGGGATATTTGCGGGTAAGGTAAGTTCAAAATGACTCACATAATAATGTACAGTAGTTGTTTTGATAAAGCACCTAACCTGTTGTCCAATCCATTGAGTCCTGTGATTTTATATTAGTCAATTAGTTTTAATATATGCATAGCATTCTGCTATTTTGTTATTTGAATACAATAGTAATATTTTCACACTATTTCTATGGCTGTTCACCTTCTATTGTGTCACCTAATAAGTGTCACATAATATGATTAGTTTAGTTTGCTAGCAATAAAGTCTGCGAATTTTAATAATTATAATTATGACTAATTTTTGTAATTGAAAGAGGCTAGGTAATGACTTTATGGATTTAGTTAAACTTGATTCTTTATTGTACCGTTTGAAATCCTTTTATATTATATGTAGCTATTTGTTAAAGATTCCATTAATATTATGTTAGTAGGTAAATATAATGATATCCACATGACACACAACCACACAAGGTTCTGGATGACTAATGAGTAACTAGAGTAACTAAAAAGGATAAATTCCCAACCAATCTAAAACTATGATTCTTCAAATTGATGACGAGTGGATAAATCCACTTTGTTGTTACTGGACAACAAAAATTACTACAAGCTAAAGGGTCTCTTGTTGCAGAGGTTGCCAACCACATGTCAATATTTAAATCTTCAATAAATAATGTGGAATATTAGAAAAAAAAATCCAGTGTCCATATCTTGTACAAAAACCAATCATACTGATTAATGTTCAGTTGTCATAAATGGTTCTTCATGTATACCTCGTTTTTTTCGTCGTGATATAAAAGGTAAACAATCTTACACTGTCTTTTTATTGTAATTATCGATTTAAAAATAAGACAGACACAAATTTAAAAAAACTAAAGAATAAACAATTATTTAATGTTAAAATAAATTTCTGTATACTTCTAAATATTTTTTTAAATTAATGAAATAAATAAAAGTTGTGCCAAGATTGTTTACCTTTTATATCACGACGAAAAAAACGAGGTATAGGTTTCTTGAGTTACCCAGTACCCTTTTGTGCTTGCTAGTTACTGCCACTCTAGGTCATTATATAAAAAGGTTTTTGAG
>LGAG01001135.1:467877-478039 GCA_001278395.1 Lerema accius | reverse complement strand
TGCCACTCTAGGTCTATATGTAAAAAGGTTTTTGAGTTCTTAAAAAGTAGTGCTTCTAGGATGGTAATATTATCACTGAAGCACTTGAATTGCTATTCTGTGAATGGCTTATGCCACATACAATGAGAAATACTGAGAACTACTTTTTTGTGTAATTATTCCTGCGCAATATTTGTTCTAAAAGCAACTATAGTATATTGGTCTGATTGGGATCAAATTGCCGGTTACCGAGTTCAAACCTCAAATTTTTTACAATTATGTGTGTATTCTGTAGACTGCCTATTCCACATACAATGAGAACTACTTTTTTGTGTAATTATTCCTGTGGAATAATTGTTCTGAAAGCAATGATAGGTTATTGGTCTGATTGGATTCCAATTGGGGGTTCCTGAGTTCAAACACCTATTTTTCAAACAAGTATCTTTATATTACAAAGTAATTATTACTTGCTCTGGTGAAAAAAAAATCTGAGGAAACCTGAGAACTTTTCATAATGTTGTCAAAGGTGTGTGAGGTCTGTCAATCAGCACATGGCCAGCGTGGTGGATTATGGCCTGTACTCTTATATATGAGAATAAAGGAGCAGAAGAGATGTTGATGTTAGATTTCAATGGATTTATTTTTATTTAAATCAGTTATCTACCTGCTGAATGCTTTGTGTATGAATCAATAAAAAGTCATACATTTTTATTATTATTCTAGTATATTGTTAAATAAGTGCGAGATGTATCTTTTTTACATTGGCGAATTTGTTATAAATGATTTTGTGATGCAATTAATTTAATTTGGCGGTCTTTGAATAATTACATGTTTTTTACTTAGTCCAAAATTAGGGGTTAGCAATTCTACATGTATGTCTGTAATATTGTTTGTAAAATTGTGAAATTTTTACACAAGATTATCTATACCTCGTTTTTTTCGTCGTGATTTAAAAAGTAAACAATCTTAAAGTGTATTTTTATTGTAATTATCGATTTAAAAATAAGACAGACACAAATTTAAAAAACCAATGAATAAACAATAATTTAATCCTATCCTACTAAAAATATTATAAATGTGAAAGTTTGTAAAGATGTTTGGATGTTTGGATGTTTGTCCCTCCTTCACGGTCTAACCGTTGAACGGATTAAGCTGAAACTTGGTACACAGATAGGTTGCATCCAGGAATAGGACATAGGATACATTTTATCCCGATTATAGGTTCCCTTGGGATAAAATCGACTTTTCCGCGGGCGGAGCCGCGGGCATCGTCTAGTGTTAAAATAAATTTCTGTATACTTCTAAATATTTTTTTTAAATGAATGAAATAAATAAAAGTAGTGCCAAGATTGTTTACTTTTTAAATCAAGACGAAAAAAACGACGTATTGATAGAAGTTTTTCTTAAACAGAATTTTATAGATCTGGCGCTGAATATTTGTTTATAAATGTTCTTGTTCTGAATAAATACTGTTTTTGTTTGTGTTGGTCAACACCTCATTGGCTATTCCGTTGGTACATAATGTGACGATGTCATGATGTATAAATTTATTGCGTTTATTTTTTATATAAATACCAGATATAAAGGCAAATGAGCCAGAAATGTTAAGTGGTCATCATTATACAAGTCATGGATTCCATCAGCATTAGTAACAATAAAGAAATCATGTATAACTGGTTAAAATTTCATTCAAAATAATAATTTTTAAATGGTTGTACTATTATGTAGTACTTTACTTGCTCTGTGTGTAGTATACTTTTTCTATATACGCCAGTTAGCTTGTGTATTGCCGCGCTGCGAGTCTTATGTTTGTGATTTTTTTTAATTTTGAGTAAAATTTTTTGTTGCTGTTTATATTTAGTTTTTCAACTGTGTTCCACTGTAAGGTAAAACAGCTTCTGATTTTGTAAAGCTGTTTAATGACTAAAGTACAGTCCAACTGGCGTTGCGACATAAAAATATAATGTCCGTAACCTATCAGGGTCGATATTCAGACCAATTAATCTATACTTCGTTTTTTTCGTCGTGATATAAAAGGTAAACAATCTTGGCACAACTTTTATTTATTTCATTAATTTAAAAAAATATTTGAAAGTATATAGAAATTTATTTTAACGTTAAATTATTGTTTATTCTATAGTTTTTTTTAATTTGTGTCTGTATTATTTTTAAATCGATAATTACAATAAAAAGACAGTGTAAGATTGTTTACCTTTTATGTCACGATGAAAAAAACGAGGTATACCTACCATTTACTTGCACATAGCAATAACCGGTACACCCAAACATCAGAAGTAATGATCAATCTTTTAATTACACTATTTTGAGCCATTATCCTTTCCAGGGATAAAACTTTGTTTTTCATTTCAACTACAGTTTGAGTAAAATCGCGAATCGTACTATTTTTGACTAAAGTAAAATTTACAATCAATCAAACGCGGAGAGCTACACAATTATCATCGGTCATGGCGACGCGGCGACAGCAAGGAGCGGCATATATTTTTTGAGCGTTTTTGTTCCCCTGTAGTGTATGTAGGATTTAAGCGCACTGTAGGATCTCTCATACTTAATTTATCACTATAGTAATGCTTAGCAATGATTATAATATTATTTCTTCTCGATTCCACTGGGCTTATTGATGTAAATCTTGCCAATCTTACTTCATGAAAATTGAACACTTGAAGTTCCTTGTCATCTCGAAATTGGATTTTGCTTTTGCTGCCCATCCTCATGGGATAGCTCTTGTCGTAACAATAACATGGTCCAGTGGAAGTATTGTTGCCACTCGTAGTATTCTACGTCTATGAATCGTTTCGATGATGGTTTTGCAGTGACAGATCCTTTATAGTAACTGCAGTGCTTTTTCAAATATTTTTTAAGGTGGAGCTGTTGGAACTTGTGCTTCTAAAAATGTTGAAATATCACGTGTTCTGATTAAAGTTTTTTGGAAAATGTTAACCCATTATCATTTTTATCGCCCTTATATTCCACCATACTAACGTGATCTTTAAATTCTGCAACTATGCTGTAGACTATTACACGCCGTTTGATTAATTATGTGACGATTTTCAATACTTCTATAGTTAAGAAAATCTATACTTGCTAGCTTCTAGTGCATTCCACAGTCATCCTCGTGCTTATTTTTTTTTAAGTAAAACCAGTAGCATTGTTAGATTTGAAAGTCGATGAAACAAAAAAGCTACACTAACAAGGAGACAGACACGTAAATTAAGTAGAAGAAAATTTGATAGGAAGCATTATAGTGTTTCTATTTGACTACTGGCTAGCAACAGAAACTAATTTCTTACAAGCGACATCTCTTATCATGTAAGTAGTACTAATTTGTCAAGTGTTGAATACTGTTTTGAGTACAGTGACATGTATTAATAAAACCTGAAATAATTTTGAAATGGATTGAGGAAATTGTTGTTGGAATGATGCTGTAATTTTAAAAATGATGACTTATTTTTCTTTGTACCTGACATTACATTCGTTTAATTATCTTGAAGCCAAAATTCTTTTAAGGTTTCTTTTCTACTTGTGGATTGCACACAGATTGCACAGAAATCGACCAGACTCAATCCAATTATACTTCGCAAAATAGCTCATCGGGCAGTAAAAATTCAAAACTAGTTAATCGAAAAATGAGTCTACTTCATTAGGCCCGAGTGCCTCACTTCTAGTCCAAACTGAAGCATATTAGATTGCAAAATAGATCACTATTTCCATTCTGCAGACCGTCAATTTTCATTATCGATCCCGTTATTTTTGCTTTTATTTTGCCATTCATTTACATTTCTCGATGACCGCATTCGATATCGATCGTGGATTCGTTGGTATTTTATTTCCGGAATCTAAAAGCTCAGAAGAGAGTAACGTTACAGTATCTGTTTGTATTTCAACATTCAGGGATTTCAGAGCACCGAAGATGGCTTTGTATTCGATGCTCTTCAGTTATTGAAGTTTTCATTTCCCTTGAAAGCCTTTCCTATTAGTGCTTCGGTTGGAACGCTTGAATAATTTCTCTTGCTTTTTAAATTGTATTGGATTTGAGTACGCGATTGAAATGTTCCGAGAGTACGGGGTGGATAGGAGTTTTTAGGGTTCCGTTGTCATCAGGCCTTTTTTTATACATTAGTTCGTCCAATTTTAGACCACTTTTTAATTAGAAAATAGGCACTTATGAGTAGCAGTTTTGACATAGTTACAGTCTGTCAATTGAAAAGCAGTGATAGCCTAGTGGTTTGAACATTGGTCTCTCGAACGGGAGATCCTGGGTTCAAACCCCACGGCACGCACCTCTAATTTAAAAAGTTATGTGCGTATTAGATACTAATTATCACTTGCTACGGTGAAGGAAAACTTCGTGAGGAAACCTGCACACCTGAGAGTTCTTCATAAAGTTCTCAAAGGTGTGTGAAGTCTACCAATTCGCAATAGGCCAGCTTGGTGGACTATGGCCTCTACACCTCACATTGTAAGAAGAGACCCGAGCCTGGCAGTGGGACATCTATGGGTTGTAATGATGAATGATGAATGACAGTCAATATAGATTAAAAGTACAAAAATGTCATAGAAGAAAAGTCTGTGTATGGTCATGAAATTAGGAATCTTAATTCCGGATCAAGATTCCTGATCAAGGTTCCGGTCATATGTAGCCAGCTTTAATCAAGGCAGTAATATGATGGCACGGTTAAAATAGGGGGCACGACGCTTCAAGTCATAGAATCGCATAGAATTAATAAATTGTTTGCGATAGAAATGTGTAAAAAAACAGATGATACGTGACTTGTGCAGTAGTTTTATTCTTTACGAATTGAATATTTTAAATTCAAAAACCGAAGAGAAAGTTGGTGGCATATTTTTGTAATATAGTTTATAGGTCAAGTCAATATAATTGCTCTTTTCTGCTAAACGGATTAAAAAGCGTTTGTAGCTCGACTACGGCAACAGCTTGCATTGACTAATTGATCAACCGAGTGAAACAACTATAAGCGCTGGGTAGAAAATTTGTGCCTTGTAGGGCACATCATAAGTCGTCGTAAGAGATCACTTGTCGTTTGTTATCACTAAATGGCATATGCAGTCGAAAAAAAACTAGTAAAAATTTAATCACCTTATTTGGTTATAATGGTTGGTTGGTTGGGTGGTCGGAAAGTCGGTCCGTCGTCGGTAGATCGGTCGGTTGGTTGTTGGTTGCCACTATCTAACTGTCACAATCTATATCTATAACCTATCTAAAACTGAAAACGTTTTCATCGCAATCTTAATTGGGGATAATGATTTCAACCAACTAGAACGATAGCTATAACAAAAAAATACAGTGACATTTTCAGGCTTGCTATTATGAAGTAGTGAAAGAACCATTTTATTTTCCAGCTTTAATAAACGCAACCGACGGCGACGCTGGAACGCCCAGGTCGTAATTAATGGAATTGTAAAAACTAAAACCAAGGGGAGGATTCCGAGAAATCTAGGTACAGAACTACAGATACGAGTATATAACCCGGCCGAACGAACTGCACCCACGGCATTCGCGACGCGGACGCTGCGCGGTTGAGCCACTGGCATCCTGCTGCTATTAAAAAAAAGTCCGTTAATTCGAGTGCATGAAAAGAAATTAAATGACGGCGTTCCATTTTTAAAGTTAGTATTGTTTGAGTATGAATTCAAACCATTTTCGCGCGTCCGGAATTACCACCTTGCAGGGTTACTGGCTTAAATTATTTTTTTAATTACATGGAATTGTTAATGTAATTGAAGTAATTATGTTTTTAAATTCTACGTCTTTTTTTTCTTTTTTACGCTTAGAGATGTAGGGCCGCCTGTTGTATTGAATATGCGAAATAGGTACTTACAATTTTTTATAGTATTGTTTAATATTTTAAATCACATTCTTATCTACTGCAATTCCAGCCAACGCTTTCTATTATTTTGGGGTATCTACATATAATATGTCTTGGAGCACCGTGGTTGACAATGCCTCAGCTGTCTTAAGTTACAAGTAGGGCAGGTATCAGATTTAGAGATTCCGAGCATTCATTGATTTATTCTGTCAGTATTGGGTAGGTGTTAGGTATTGATGTCCATAGGTGATATTAACCCCTTTCTAATACTCACTTTTTTAGGTTTGTAACACTTCATTCTAGCGTGGACTTTTTAAATAAATAAAAATGTTTACCAAAAACAGTTTGCTATGAAATAGATATCATATACATACGTATGTTCTTATCTAGTAAAGAGCAGCCCTCCGTTGCATGACCCAATTAAAACTTTGAAAGCTTTCAACGATATGTGCACATTTTACTAATTAATTCAGCAGCGTTTTTCCGTCATTCCATCTCATGAAAATGCCGTAAAAATGACTTGGTAATTACGTCAACACTTCATGCTATCTAAAAGCTATGTTAATGAGTCACTACCAAGCCTCTTTTGTGAAGTACTGAATGTAAAATGTTTTAAATTTTTTTTTTTCGACTTTTTGTGACAGAGTTTGTTCTAATAAAACTAGAAGTATCTTCGTCAGCATTTACGGTTTCAATATGTCTCCAGTACTATTCTAAAATAATGAACGGGATCTATTGGCCAGCTAAATACATGGTTTTTAGTTGCCTCATCCATACCATAGGCGCGTACTAGGCAGCCAAACAAACAAATAACGGAGCCCGCGCACATGGCAACCACAAATTCCTGACATATTTTGGTTGCCGCAGCTGCCTACGCGCCTAAACTTAGGCGCTGAAAGAATCTTCTAGCAACTTCTGGCAGCCGTCATATTCCTCGACCATACTGCGTATAAATGCTTAAGGCGGTCAGTATAACAAATCTGTCTCCGCAGGTGTGAGCTGCTAAATGACACGCGACTTCTATGACAGTTCAGATGATGATGACATGGAAAGTCCGTACCAAGTAGACCCTGAGTGTCTAGTACTTCATCGGGCCGATCGCGATATGCATAATCGCTGCTGCGCGGGTCGCGCGTGGTGTATACGAGTAAGTTAATATTTTTTAATTATTTTTATGTCTCTTAATTCCTGAGTTCCTAAACCGGGGGTAGTTACTGCGGGTAAATCAGCTAATTTACGCGGGCAATTAAGGATCTAATTATTGAATTCGTAAAGTAAAAAAAATTAGAGAAAAAAGTTACTTGTCTTTTGATAGCATTTTAAAGACAGGGTAAAATTAGTATTCCTCACAGGTCACAGGGTAACGACATTAAAAAGGTTGGAAACCACTGCTCTAATTCAAGAATAGTCAAGACTCCAAGCCTTAGAGTATAGTGCTATAAAGTTTAATGTCCTTTTCAACTGCAAACTGGGTTAAGGTATAAAATGAAGTGGAGAACTCCGGTAATAGCCTACATTACCGGACCGTCATCGGCGTTAATTTTAGTGCGATAATTATATCGCTAAGGCATCAATCACTGACTATAAAACTGTAAATATCCGACAAAGGAGCAGACGAGTCACGAGATGTTAAGTGGCTATCGGCGCCTACGCATATCAATAGAAGCAAAAGGTTGGTTCTTCATTGAAGAGCACGTCAGCAATAATACGCCGGCAGATATTTTATTGCGAAATTGTTTGTTCTTTACGTTTGTATGGAACAAATGTCATGGACACGGCTGTGTTTTGTACATGAATACGTTTATGTAACAGGTTATTTTTCAAATACACATCTTTATGTATTTACATCGTAAAATAATCTCAAAATGACGGCCCAAAAAATCACTGCTTTCGCTTATTGTAATTAATTATTTGATCCTTTAGCTAACCAGTGGTATAATTTAATGTTGAATGTAGACGATAGATTTAAAACTACAACGCCAAACTGTACCCCACGTCATTAAAGTCGTATTCACGTCAAAAAACGATTTGCGTACCCTTAAAACATGAAATGAAAGTACCTACTGCAACGCGAATAAAGCTAATAAAAAAAAGTATTGGTGTAATCTTTGTGTTGTATCAATTCTAAACGGGATGTAACACATCAAATGGGAATTGGTAGCTGAAAACTGTATTCAAGTGTAATAAAGCAATCACCCCGCGTCCGTTTACATCGACGACGAGTTTTGTTCCCGTTGATAGAGACATTTGTTCTCGCTGAATGAACTGTTTGGATGCAAAACTTTATGTTTGATTAATTGAGCCCGTCTCTACAGTTTGTACGATTGGCAATTTTGATTTTTATTTTTTACACACGGTTAACTGCTGATTGGCTCGCTATAACATGCTAGTTATGTTATCAAACTAAATAAAGTAAACGTTAACACACTCATACCCCCGCAGCAGGATTCTCTGTGCCGCGGGTGGCATGAACAACACAAATAACATCACTAACACCCATGACCTGGGAACAAACATTTATCTGTCATATAAATATCTGCCCCGGCCGAGAATCGAACCCGGGAGCACTCGCTTCGCAGGCAGGGTCACTGCCAACTAGGCTACGGGGTCGTCGCTATGATAACTTATATATTGTTTTAATAGATTGGTTTCGGGACACCTCTGATTATACATAGATAATTTAGGTGATTTTTAGACGGAATAACTGGCTTTTTTATATGTTAATCGATGAAAAATAAACAACCATTACTGCCAATAATAGTAATCTCGGACCTTAAGGTTACTTTTTATGCAGTGCAATCAAGTATGACGTCCATGGACATCGGTGACAAACCTCTAAAATAGCGATAAAAACTGCTTCCAAATTGAATCCAATGATGTTACACGTTGAAAACCTTCAAGCCGTATAGGAGACGTTCAAGTATTGCGTGACGCAATTTGGGGGAAGGGGTCTTGTAAAATGTTATGATGCGTTACATAGGTTACAAACAACACGTTACGTAACATTGTTTTTTTATAAGTGAAAAAAACTAGGGAATGTAATTTGTCTGACTCTGCAAAATAGCAACACAAAAATGGTCATAAGGCCATGCCATGCAAGTCTACCGTAAGTGAAAAAATACGATGTTTTATTATGAAAAGTACTTCAGCATGGTGGCAATACTATATTAATTAAAATTTTCACTAATAGCAACTCCTATTTTTTTTTGATAATACTGACGTTTTTAAGATGGCGTGGTAAACATTACCTGTTGACGCATTTTTCAACGGAATTAAAATTAAATTAAAAGATAAGTTTCTTAATTTCTTAATTATTGTAATGTTTTGCTTAACAGAGTGTCCATTAATTAATGGTCCAAACGAAGTTTGTCGTTATTTAAGGTCTTGGTCTATTTAGGTTAGACACAAGTGTCACGGTTTTTGCGTAACTTATTTGGATTTTTATGAATTTTAGAAAGTTCACTACTTTTCGTTATTGCTTGCCATTTTGAAAACAAGTAGTTATGTAATGTCTTTGTATGATTTACATACCTGATAAAATGTGCTACAGGATGTTATAAAAAGTTTTCCTTAAAACTTAACAATTTCCTAGAAAAAAAGTTTTGAATGTATAACAAACCTCGTTCTAACTTCTTACCTCGTTTTTTAACGAAACTTTGAAGCACTGCGATTTAAAAAAAATGCAATGCGATGGGACGGTGGGTACTAAAATAAAAGCTTTACAATTTGCCGACACATCTGTCATAGAAGAAGCATCGATACATCACTTATGGAAAAGCCGGCGTAAAAGCAAAATGGAATCTATCATTTAGTCCTATGAAGCGTAAAGCAATAGCTTGTTTTTACAAAGTAAAAACACTGGCGAAAAAAAACATTTCAAAAATTTACTCTATAAACGTAAAATATTACAGCAAATAATCAGTGCCGATAGATTTAAAAAGATTCGAATTATTTTTATTTAAGAAATGATATTAGTGGACATTAAAGACTTGGCATTAAAGACTCAACAATATTTCGACTCCAAGAGGGCAAGAAAGTTGAAATTCAGAATCGGCATTTATTCAGCAATATTCTTGAAACATATCCGCTCTGTTTTGTGAGGAATTCGGAATAATTTGCTATTATTAAAAATAGATTAAGTACAGAGGAAGAAAATCGAAGTTTAAAAACACTTCTAATTCGATATACGCTCGAAAAATATTAAAATACCCATCAGTCAGGTAAAAGGTGTCTGCGTACAACGGGTCATTGTTATATACTTGTTGCAGGATATATGCGGTATAATCTGCGCTGTGTTGACATGGCTACTGATCCTGTACGCGGAGTTTGTGGTGATG
>LGAG01001135.1:446525-461469 GCA_001278395.1 Lerema accius | reverse complement strand
TACCGAAATGACATTTAAAAAAAATTTTGTCTCTCTGTCTGTCTGTTCGATCCGGCTAATCTCTGAAACGGCTGGACCGATCTTGACGGGACTTTCACTGGCAGACAGCTAATATATCAAGAAGTAACTTAAGCTACTTTTTTTTACTTTCGTTTCGGCATAGGTTTCCCGAAGCGAAGCGAGGGCGGGTCCACTAGTATATAATAATAAATAAAATTGAAGTGTCTGTTTGTAATATTAAAATAACCGCTTTAAACTAAATGCATACGTATGTATACACGATACACATACCTAAATGACATTTAAAAAAAAATTGTCTGTCTGTCTGTTTGATCCGGCTAATCTCTGAAATGGCTGGACCGATCTTGACGGGACTTTCACTGGCAGACATCTGATGTATCAAGGAGTAACTTAGGCTACTTTTTTTACTTTCGTTTCGGCGTGGGTTTCCCGAAGCGTTGCGAGGGCGGGTACACTAGTTATTTAATAAGTTTATTAGAAAGTCGATTGATTAATGAATTAATCAATTAATGAACGTGGAACAGGGCGCAGTACCAAAAGGCAACGCGACCAAGGAGATGATCAAACAAATGAGTTTCCGAGAGGGTCAGGTGATCTTCAAATGCACGAAATGCTGCAGTATCAAACCGGAACGCGCTCATCACTGCTCAGTATGCCAACGCTGCATTCGCAAGATGGATCACCACTGCCCATGGGTGAACAACTGCGTTGGTGAAAATAATCAGAAATACTTCGTGCTTTTCACGGTGAGTTGGTCTAATAAATACTCGTAATATATCGTATCGTTCTCGTATCATATCGTAGTAGTATACTCGTAAATACTCTTAAGTTACCAATGAAAACAGGTAGATAGCTTAGTGGTTTGTATGTTGGTCTGAGGAACAGATGTACCTGAATTCGAACACCGGCGTTTACATCTAATTTTCAAAAGTTATATGCGTATTCGGTGAAGGAAAAGGTGAAGAAATCTGCACACCTGAGAGTTCTTCGTAAAGTTCTCATAGTTGTGTGAAGTGCTAATCGCACTTGGCCAGCGTAGCGGACTTTTCTGTACCCCTCACATAGTGAGAGGAGACTCGATTCAAGCAGTAGGACAGTTATGGGTTCTGATGATCATGAAGTAAACATTTCCTATAGTAGAGCCATTACAAACGTGCAGACTACGTCATCAATCATTTTATCATATCTCTCGTTCACACCTATAGGTATATCGGAACTCTCACTCCCACATTCCAGCGAGAGTTCCGATATACCTATAGATGTGAACGAGAGATATGATAAAATGATTGATGACGTAGTTTGCACGTTTGTAATGGCCCAGCTATAACGTACATTCTCTGTCTCTGTCTAAACAGTTCTACATCGCAGCTATCTCACTCCACTCGCTGACTCTCTCGGTGTACCAGTTCGTGACCTGCATTAGACACGAGTGGCGTGACTGCAGTACTTACTCGCCGCCGGCTACCGTCGTTCTGCTCCTGTTCCTCATAGCCGAGGCTCTGCTCTTTGCTATATTCACGGCTGTCATGCTAGGGACGCAGCTGCATGCCATTTGGAATGATGAGACGGTGAGTGTTTTTTGACAACCCTATAGGTTAAGCAAAAGATACTCGATGATCTTATTTATTTGGTAATTTAAAGCAGTGAATTACGACGCAGTTTTAACTGATTGCGCTACATAGAGGATAATGTTTTTTGAATGTATGTATGTATTTATGTATGTCCATTTTTTGCTAACTACAGCCGAAAAGACTTGTCGGATTTCGACATATCAGGCTTCATTAGATTAGTTAGTGAGATATTTTTAGCTTCCGTCTTTATTGTTTTTGTTACTTGTTTTCCCTAATAACGTTAAAACGATGGTATTTCAGGGCATCGAGCAACTGAAGAAGGAACAAGCGAGGTGGGTACGTAAGTCTCGTTGGAAGAGCATCCAATCTGTTTTCGGACGATTCTCCATTTTCTGGTTCTCCCCTTTCACCCAGCCATCGCCCAAGACCAAACTAGAAAGCTATCTATACAGTGTGTGAATCGATGAACGAGGACTGCCTAATCATCGCGCCAGATACCGCGTTTAAACCAACCTTACCACGTCAGTATTCGAATTCGAAATTTGAATTTTTTTTTGCCGATTATCGTGCTCTTGTCCACAATGGATAGATCACGATAGGATTTGGAATTTATTTTCCGTAGATTTTTTTTATTTTAGTTTGACAAATGATCCCTGATGGATCTGCACAAAACGTCATGATTTGACCAATTGACAGTTGACACTTGACATTTGGCAGACGACATCTTTACGGATTGAAATTGACAGTTTAGACTAGTAGAAATATTCAGTGTTATGACAGCTTGGCATGTAGAAATTCACAAAATGTGCACAGTATCAGTTGATACAATTTATTACTTGAAATTATTTATTTTTAAACTTTACAACTTTGACAGGTAATTTCAATAGTTGTTTTCTAATATTTTTGAAAGATACTTCATATTTCGAATTATGAATAGTTTGCGCAAACAGAGTTGCCATCCTATTCGATATTAGATTTCAAACATTTGATGTAATTTATCGACAACGGTTGGTAACTCGTGATTGCTAAGGTTTTGTTAACTAAAGCCGGTATATACAATACTCTATTACACTCATGTATCTGTGAATAAGCGGCGTGACGTCACTGTATATGTAACACGAAAAAGCTATCTGTCTCTTTCGTGCGCAGTTCAAATTACAAGTATGACAGAAAGAGAGAGATACATTTATACAGACCGTCTATAAATCCATCGTCGAAAGAATTTTCTTAAATGTAATACAATGGAATAGTTGTAAAGCCGGCTTTAGTTAACTTATATATACGTGAAATGGTTGGTAGTAACTGCGTTGGTGCGCAATAGATGTCGCTGACAGTCGGTACGTAACAGATTTAGGGGCGGGGTTTTCTATTCGGTTTCTAATAGCGTTAGAATAATTATTGCCGTAGAATTCCTTGCCCTGCTGTTATGTACAATTTAGCATTTGCTAGTGAAAGATTAGGTAATCAAAATTACTTTCCTAGCAATGCGAATCAATGGGCTATTCGGATATAAGCGATAATTGTAAGGCGAAATATATGAGGTTTGAATTCAAAATATATTTTGCATATATTGTATAGTTCCTTTTCGTAGAACTTAGCAATATTAACATTTTCAAAGATAGTTCAAGTATAGACTCTTTTATGAGTATAATGCACGTATAATTCTAGGTTTTAGCACAGTAAAATTTTTGTTTGACACTATGAGTTTTGGTGGAAATTGGTATCGATTTCGATCGAATATTCATTTTACTAATAATGTTAGTCTTCTGCCTAAAATAATTACTAGTATTTCAATTACATTACATAATAATTAATGGAATATTCTTTGATACTGTTATCATAGTTTTCATAATTGCTAAGTTCTTTAAGGGAATTAATGTGAATACATCTACGGATTAACGCTGTCTGGAAAGGCCCTAATTATTAAGCTGTCAGTGACATTGCAGTCCTCGTTAAAATAAATTATCGAATTAATTAACATTCCACAAATCATTATAATTAATCTAGTAATCGGACATTGAAGATAATTTCATGAATCTATCTATCATTATCACATTCGTTAATAATCATTATCAAGTTGATGGCAATACTATCGAGTTTAGATAATGCTTTCGGTAGCAAACTATTCTTATCCAATCTATTATCAACTTTACGGCAATGGAATAAAGCTCTTTTTGTATATGCAGAATCGTTTGCGAATGTCTTTTCTAGTGTTGTAGTTATAGGCTATTTCTCGTAGACTTAATGCGATATATACATATGTATCGAGTCTATTATACGGATTTAACTTATAAATGTCTCATGTAGGCACATTTTTCTTTAAAAATAAGGTTTTAGGCCTTTTCACGCTGGTTATATGCGGGTTAATTAATAGGAATATAGCTAATATAATAATATAACTTTTATAGTAATTATGTCTTTGTCTGAAATAGTTGAACTGCAGTGTTCACTTCATATTAGGGATATGCTTATAATGTATGTATTTATCAATTTGTATGATGTAATTTTGGAAAATATACTTCTACCCTCGTAGTTCACCTTTGTAATGCAGTGTTGCTTTGAATATGTACTTAAGAGTGCACTTTTGCATGTCTTTCTGGAAATGAGGTATTCAAATATAGACTTTAAAGTGATATAAATAAAGTTCATTTTAAATTGAACATTACCAAGTTTAATATCTTTATTGATTACAGATGATAGAATAAAAATAAAAATTATCAGATTCAACCTTGTTTCGTTAAAATAAAGTCTATATTCGAGTGTTTCAACTTTTACGTTGACCAGTAACGCTAAATGTAAGTTAATTACTATTGTAAGTTTGACACAGTAGTTTAACTTACTACCGTTGTTAAATCAAGAATTATTCCACTAGGATTTCAGTAGTACATTTAGTAGTTAGTAACGACAACTTGCACATATTACATTGGATATTTATGATATATTACAGTGCAAAATTTTACTTGTAGGTACTTTTCTAGAAATATTACAAGGAGTAAAATATATCTATGAAGTTATTTAAAATGCTTATTGATATAACATTGGTGTTATATTGTATTTTCTATATTTCCTTACGATTATTACAATCTTAGCAAGTGTTGCGGATTTTGACCAGAATCAAGTTTTTCTAATGCGTATAATATTCTTGATGTTTATAAAATATTGTGTGGAATGTTCAAATAAATTAAAATATACGTCATATGAGGACAACATTGTAGATTTAGGTAAAATTATTTTCTGTAATTTGTCAGATAATGCGATTTAGTTAAAGAATATTTAGAAACCAAAATTATGGGGATTAGGAAGCAAGTGCTTTACGAGTCAGAACAACTTTTTTTTAATATTATGGTAATAATCTTTACTTTACATTTTCATTATTATTTTATCAAATTGTGCGCTAAAGCCTCAAAGCGATGACGATAGAAGATTAAATTAAATTAAATCTTTCTATTCGTATTGTATACTTATTCAATCGAAATAAGGTTTAAATTGCAATGCTCGACGAAATTGGACAATTTTGGACAATAAGTAATTCGGCAATTTATTGTTTGGCATTAGAGCATGAATAGAAATTTAGTTATGTCATAATATAATTTTGTCATAATTATGTCAATTTAGATACCAAACTATTGCATTTACTTTACTACGAGTCACAAATATAATTATTAATTGCGCTGTCAGTATTTTTAAATGCACTGATTTCTAGAATATAAATATGGATAATATAATTTGTAGTCATAAGAATAAGGTAAAAACAATTTTCTTTAAGTCACTAGGTATTTTTATAGGGAAACGGCAAATTCAAGTGGTAATTTAACATGTTTCATTTATTAAATAAAAAAACTGTTGTTAAACTAAAAATAGATTCGATTACTTGTAATCCGCTAGTGAAATACAAACAATAGTTAGAGAGAGACGAAGCTATATAAACGGTTATGTGAAAGCGAGAGAGAATATGTCACTTCATTCCTACTTAAAAGATTTCACTAAGTGTGGGGAGAGGATTCTTACATTGAAACAAATCCAATGATTCCTCATATGTTGATATTGTCAAGCCGTTTATCAAAGAAATGTATATAAATACATACCCTCGATACGCGGTTAAGTCTAAATGGTTCAGACATGGTAACATTTAATAATATTTCTATCTCTTTCTATTCTTTTTTCTTATCAACAAAGTTTTGTGAGATATATGTCACAAATGTTTAAAGACATGTATATAAGTTCACTATGGTGCTTCAAACGTTACTAGAGGTCATTAAATTATTACCTACGCAATATGAATCTATGTATATCTATCATTATCTATCCATGGATAGCAAAAAGTGAAGGGTTCAACTTTTGATATTTTTTTAAGTCAACGTACGGCGTATGAACTTTAAATTGAGTGTGCAGAAAGCAAAATTTTATGTATGTTATGTGTTATATTTTTATACTTTAGGAAATAAAACAAAACGTACACTAACACACTTCGTTTGTTCACCGAGACGTCACACTTGACAGATGGTAGGCAGTTGTCAGACAGATGACATTTGTTTTGACATTTACCAGCGAGCTATAGTTTGTCTGACATAATGAGTAACGGTCCAATTTTGACTATAGAATACGCAAACTGGTGTCTGTCTACTTTTAAGAATAGTTAGTTTTTTTTTTAAATCAAAGAGGAGTCTCTAAGCTTAGGTAATATTAGATGGCCTCTATACAAGAATAATAAAGATAATTAAGTGCAATTAGTGTAACGAACTGCCACTATATGAATAAAGTTTACAATAATTATGGTGCAAGAAAAACTGACAGCGTAATATTAGGGCTCAGACCAAAAAATATAATAGACTCAGTGTTCAGAACAAAAAAGTGAGGTGACTGTTTTTATTTTTTTACGATCTCACGTATGTCATCGAACACGGTCTGCTGAGCAATGTACCGGGAAACGTTATTATTTTGTTCTGAAGACTGCGTCTATATATTTTTTGATCTGTGTATTAGGGATTGTAAATTTGTTGACCATTTTACGTTGCGTTCTTATAATCTCGTTACATGGTTAAGTCTGTTAGAAAGAACAAGAAATTAATACGGAATAGACTTAAAATATATTAACAATTAGGTTGATTTTTAATTATAGCAGTTCGAAGTTTTGAATTCGGAATTTTGAACAAGATGTAACGTTTATTGTCCACGTGTAAGTAGGCCTTATTATGAAATAATTATTAGTTCGATGATTTTATAACGAATATATTACTTTAATCAAAAATACCATAGTTCTTTGATACTTAATTCATTTTCTATAATACGACTTTGATTTATCTATCACCATCAATATGAATTTTAAACCAATCGGTGTTCGTCATCGTTAATAGTACCTACTTTAAAACCTGTCCTAAGTGACGATAATGTTCATAATTAAATTCAATCGATTGCTAAATATACACTAGACAGACAAAATGCAGATATAATTAAACATTTGCGTAATCGACACTGAAAATGCACATTTGGTTAATAGCCAAATGTCTTCGGTAATAGTTTTTATTGCACCATTGTTTCTTGTTTGTTATTACGTCACTACATTATTTTTGCTTTCAAATTATACCGTGAATATAACCTATTATTGTTATAGTTTACATGTTGGATTTATGACTGAAAAATTCGTATTTTGAGCAGGAAATTCATGTTTGTAGAAGTATTTGATTAAATTCAGTTTGTTTTTCATTAATTTCTTTAAAAAAATTGAAAATATTAAATTGGTGTCACTGTTTTTAGGGAATTAATAAAAGTAAATTAAATTGACTTTGATATAAATAAGCATTACAAACTTTGGCGCTATTTTGATTATTCCTTTTCATTTAACATCAAAAATATAAATATTATATAGTTGTATAATTTTAGATTCACATATTGATAACGACGAAATTATTAAGTAGTTTATTTTAAGTCATTTTCAGTTTTAGTGGGTAGTTTTTGTGTTGGTTATCGACTATTATAAACGTTGCATCATGTTTGAAATGTTCTATGTAAAATATGACAGTAATGTCTTTTTTACACGCCTGTTATTGACGATTCGGTAAAAGATGTTCTTTTTGAACTTAATATTGATTAAATATAATAATATCATGACGATTCTTAATCACGGAATAATAGTTTTTATGACATTTATTTCGTGAATGCTTGAAATGGTCATTTATTTTACTGGAATAACGACTTATTATTCGATTCGGGAATAAAATACGATTCGTATAGTTTCAAATAGGCTCTAATTTCTGTACCCCATGTGGGTTTTATAAGAAAATATGATCACTTAGTGTACGGTAGTGATAGTTCTGCAGTTAATATCATTATAATTATGTTGCGTTAAATAAATGCTTAATATATTTCTATTATAATTATATGTATTAAAGTGTGTATATTATGGATTATAGGTGTCTAAGAATTTATGATAAATAGTGGGAGAAGTATGGATCTCTAGTTTGTGATTGTGAATATATTCTCTTAAAGGGTTAGATATTTGGTGGGTATATGATATTAGGAGGATTATATTTTGTGCTCTACGAAATTTCATCTAAACATTAGTAATTATGAAATTATGATTATGCTGTTGTAACGACTTTTGGGTTATTCAATATTATTTTTATAATTAATTTAAATTCGCTCCTAAGTTTATAATTTATAGATCGATATTAAAATTGATGTGCAGTATGATATAGTAGGTACCTATTTAAATATACCTATATGGTTTTACACTCGTTTTAAATAGCATAACCGGTATTGGGGAAAGTAAGTCTTCTAAAAAATTATAGGATCACAAAAAGTTCGTTATTTTCTTAGTTAAACCCTTAATGATCGACTTTGAGATGAATTGTTGTCAATGAATTAACATGCTACGGTCTGCAGCTTTAATTATAGACATATTGGGATACTTTTAGTGAAAGTTCCCCTTAAATTCAAACTGTCATAGTAATACAATAGCTCACAACAGATAACGCACGTTTTCATACCGGCTTCTTTCCTAGCAACTGAAAAAATGTCACAATATGATCCTACTTAGTTGGGACAGCTTAAGTATAGTATACAAAGTTAGGTAAAGATTTTAAACGTGCACCCTATTTAAACAGTACAAGGTTCCTTTTTGCATGAACATAATGTAGTAGGTGGTACATCATTATTGTTTTGGGACGTATCCTATGATTAGTTTGAATTAATTTATTAATATTGCGGCGTAGCTATGTACCAGTGTATTCTTTACTTTGTTATCTTATAGATTTTTAGTTTTATTAAAAATCTAACTAAATTATGTTTGTTTTTTGTATTCCGTAGACGTTATTGATATTATTTCCTACTAAAATAGTAATTTAGTTTTTGTAAAGTATAGTATAATTATACATTTTGTAAAGCTTGAACGAATTAATCACTATTATTTTTAGGTATAATAATTTTGACCCTTGATATAGGTACATGTATTTTAAATTATTAATAGTATGTATTCTATTATGATTATAATAATTTCAGAATTGGATAGTTACTGCTTCGTTTTGATTTTGACATAATTTGTAAATTTCTATCGTTTGTCATATAAACATTGGAAACATTTATGTTAGTCGATTTTATATAATTTTGTACACCGGAGGCAAACTATCATGGTTCAAATTTACCTATTTATTTAATACACACTTAAAAGTCGATTCCAAAATTATAAACATGAAATCGAAACATGTAAATATTTTTCTCTTTTTTTCAAATTAAATTAGTGTATCACTGAGTAGACCGTAAAATGGTTGTTTTAATGACACCGAAATGAATGATATAAAAATGTATTTTCAGTACTTTACTTTAAATTTTAAATTTTACACAATTATGTATAATAGTTTTTTCCTAAAACAACATTTCCGTTAGTTCTTCATGAATTCTTTTTTAATTTTTTATTTTTTTTATTTTTTTGTTTTGCTGGTACTTTGCAGAAAAAAATACTGCTAGATCTTCTTCGAAAAAGTCCCTTAAAATGTTCAAATATAAATTGGACACCCGTTGATTATATGAAGATAAGGTAAAGCAAAAATCGGGTGAAATACCTCAAAAAAAACACATCGTTTATTAGTTTATATTTTTTTATTTTCCTATGTTTATAATATTTATTTTTACGGCCTAATTATGTCTCGCAAACCTAAAGAATTCGATAACTACTTATAGCAATAGAAGTATGTTTAATTTAACTTTTGTTTGTGCTGTAAAAACAATTAGACTTGTTTGAAGAATCCTATATTTGAGTACAGGCGTCACACAAATGTATCCACATTTATAAGTTACTGAGAAACTAAATAGGCCATATATAATTATAGTGGCGCTGTTATTAGGAGCCGTTTAAGTATTACATAAGCAGATTTATTACAATTATTTACCCCCCATCCCTGTAGTCAACAAAAGTAAACAAAACTCTTAAATGCTTTACCTAAGTATTGTTACAATTAAAAGAAGAAAAAGAAGGATTCATGTTCAACTTGTTAAAAGAATACAATGTTACAAGAATCTTTCATTTTCTTTTAATTTTATTTATTTATTGTATTTACTATGTATCTATATCTATGTAAAAACGTAAATAAGTACTGCTGACGTAATCACCATCTCAACCCTACGTTCCTCATGTCATCGAAAATAGACAATGGAAAGACATTTCCCTTATAATGCTTACGTAATATTTTAACGGCCTCTTTTCTAATTCAAATATTATAGCCGATTGATAGCAGATGTTGATACAACGACACAATATAAAATGTCAAACACTAATATAGCATAGACTATAGACACTTCTAGACACGATTTTATGACGCCTGATTCAACTCAAGTCCTGAAGCTGATTTAATAATAGTACCAGTGATTATGTTTGTGAATGTTACTTTAAGCTTAATTAAGCGGATAAAAACCGTTATTTAATTGTGTTAATTAATTTTAAGAATCATGTATGGGTGTGATCTGACTGGGCACTGATATAATGTGATTTAAACACACGTGATATGAGTTTGTCAGTCATTAGAAAGAACAAATTATGTGATTTATGGTAAATCGTGGTTTTCTCGGAATTTTATTGCAATTTTAATAGATTGTTTCTTTTGTTTCATTATCGTATTGTTGTGTAATATGCGTCTCTTTTAAATGCTAGTTTTATTTATGTGTTTGAAAGAGAGGTAAGTATAAACAAAGATACAGCCCTGGATGTCCGATTCTGGTTAGAGTAACTAAGAATTAATTCAAATTACCTATACAACATTAATCTACATTTAATTTGATTATAATTTTAAATAGCGTAAATTGACCAAACTATTCTGAAATAATTTTAAAAATAACACTTGAAGCCTTGGATATTATGTTACCGTATGTAATTTAATTTCGACAAAAACACGACGTACTATACCTTTTGCACTGTATAAGCACGCGATAAAGTTCTGTTGCTTGTTTGTTTTGACAGGTGTGCTTATAAACTAAGATGATTTTTGTGGATTAAATTATTTATTTCAGTTCATTAAGGAGCAAATATTTTTATAAAAGCATTGTGCAGAACAGCTATTCATTTTGGTTTGAATGATGGGCTATTACGACAGTATAGAGGGACTAACAGTAGTAAAACTTCATAGAAAGCGCGCAAAAACAACGCACACATAGCCATTTGTGTACAGATACGGATTTGGATGTGTTTTAGAACAAAATCGCAAAGATGTGTGCGTGACAAACGTCGGTATCAGAAACAAAGGACATACAAGTTTTACTACTGTTCGTCTCCCTATTTTTGCTGTTACGTTAGTACCACCGCGATAAATTCGACTGTACATTTTCTATCAAAGACCTCGTCTATAGAGTAATTTGAGTCAGACTGTACAGATATAACTGTTTATTCGTCGATATAGGTAATCAATACACGTACTCACTCGAGGGGGTTGTCTCAAAATAAAAGTAATTTTATTAGATTTTTCCTAAATTCTTCTAACATGTAATTATTACTGGTAACGGCTACAATATGAAATAAGTAGTGTTAATTGTGCTAACATTGTCTGTAAAAGTTATAATAGTGTAATTAATGATGTTTTATTGGCCCTTTCAATGCTTTTTCATCGGCGTTTCTGCGCCCTATAAACATTTCTGATTAGAAAATCTTCATAGATTTAATAAGGTCGAACGATTTATTAACCAAAATCTCATAAACTCCGCTTGTAGTTTTCATACCTAAACTTGCGTAAGTTGTAAAATCGTTTAATTTTTTCTTCTACTTTCAAATTCAAGTTTAATTCCAAATTACACTGCATAGTTTTTATTACAATAAAAAATATATCTTATCATTTACATCTATTAAAAGTATTAAAACCAGTAGATTACACTTACGCATGTTTCGCTTTAATACCCTTCGGAGAAGATCCTTTTCGTGGAGAAAGTAATTCTACTCATAGTTAAAAAGAATGTACATAAATTAAAAGAAGTTTTTTCAAACTGGTCTTGGTCATATAATATCTAAGTATCTTAACCATTTGTATCCCTTTGTAGTAAAAAAACTGGATTCTTATCAACATATTCTTGTGTATAGGATAATTAAAGGTTAGATGGATGTTTGTTACGTAATATAGATAGTCGTTTTGAGTTACTTGTACGAAAATCTCAATTAAATGTGACTCGGAAACAATCGTTTTATAATAAGTCAGTGTTTTGTTCTGACTCAACGATAGCTCTATAGTAGAAAGGTCTTAAGGCTCAAAGTGGTGATGTACTAAGTAATAATCCATCATTTCTCACATGTGGATCTGGCCTAAATTCTGACAATTTGATATAATTTTATGTGTAACATATATATGCGAGTTACATATGTACTATATTAGAATCTATCAGTATTTGTGCAATAAACTACACTTCTAAATAACTTGTTTTATTTATGCTCTGATAGTCTGCGGTTGTTCGGTACCGATGACCTTCTTGTTATACTAAAATGACTCATGGTCAAACTAGATTCCTAAATTATGTTAAAAGCAACTTTACGACTGCTGTTTCTCACAATTGTGTGATATATTGTATTGATAAAATATAGTCTTTGTCAGTTTTCGTGTGAGTATATTTCTTTTAAGTAGATTTTTTTATAATAGTTTAGTAGACCTAGTTACAGTGGAGAATATTATTTATCCACGTGATTGTTATAGGAAGATTGTGCCATAGTTATAACAAAAAATAATATAATCTCTCTATTTTGTGGTTATAACGTCCTAATTGTAGGCAAAAAACATGAAATTAGTGCAGTAATTTTTGATATCAGAATTACCTAGTCATTCAATAAAAAAATCATTGGGTATTCATTACAATATTAGCTTGATAAGGCAGATTCAATTAACATAGGGAAACTATGTAAATCTAAACTATTTTGTGTAAATACCATAGTTTCCGCAACTAATGCTGTGGACATGTAGCAGATAATATAATTATAACGCTACGCAGTTAAGTTTACTACGGCTCTTCTAAAACCACAAAACAAACCATCAAGTTCATCTTCGCAAAATACGTACAACACTTAACATTGCGAATATAGCGAACTAAGTGACGAAAGAAGGTTACAGACAATTCGTCACTGAGATTCGTAACTCCCACAACAAGGCAAGGCTCAGCGCACACGTAATAGTGTGTAACGTATAAATGATTAGTTCGAACGTGAAAGTGCAACCCGCCGCGCCACCACTAGACAACTTGGAAGGCTCAAGGCAACCGACCGGCATTTACGCAACCATTCCCATTGAGTACTCCGCTCCGGCATTTCTTACAAACGTACGTATCCTATTATATTTCATTTTTATTTTAAATATTCGCACATTCGCACTCATTGCCATTGTTTTTTTTGTTTATAAGATGTGGCTGCGCTGCGCGATTTGCTTGCTGGCGATACTAACGCCATCTCTTGGCCGGCCGTACGATCCGGAGGATGACGATTTAAAGAATGTGCTGCCATCTAGTGGGCAGTTTGAGGCGTTTTATCCTCGTGAGGCGCACGGTATACCGAATGGGTCTTCGCGGCCAGCTCATGGACATGGTAGTTTCTATAAGCACCGCAATCCGGCGCTGATTGACGTGAAGAATGCAGCGGCATACGGTTTTCGCTTCGACGGAATGAGGAGATTCAATTTTGATGATGAGTAAAAGTAATGAAATTATGTCAATTAAATTTTTAACTATAGGTAGTTTTATTTATTTCACATTTTAATTAACTCTTGAGACTTATAAATTAATTTGCTCTATAGGTACCAAAATATTATCATCCTTTACTCGATATAAATATGGTTCACTACCCTTAATTTTATATTTGATGTATCTTCTGTAATTTTAATATTTGATATTTTCCTAAAAACCCATAAAAAGGGATGTAAAATTATATAGCATGCCCCTCATACCACTTCAGGGCGAAGTAATGTATAGACGAAAGACTAGAAATTTCCAAAGATGTATTTCACGTAAATTCAAGACGAAACCATATGGTTCGCACTGTCAAACCTAATCAGATAATTGTAGAGCCAAATTTGTAACGCTACACTCCCTAACTCTGCAAGCCCTAACTTAAAAACTACATCTTAGGAACTATTGTATAGGTACTTCGTTTAGTTTAAATGGCGTTGCATTTTATCGTTTGCATCGCATGGTATTGGCATACATTTTATGCTCTCAGATATTAACATAATCAGCTTTACTACGAGTCTCTCGAATGGATCTTGCTACATTATCAGAGACGTATGGAAAATGGTACTTATTTGAATAAAATGCATTTGAGTGAAAGGTTTTCTATACACAAATGTCTCGTTAAAACTAGTAGTGATAAAGAGTGTTTTGAAGTCATTTACCTCCCATGTCGTTTGCCCATGCCCAAAGAGGGAAAGGAAAATTAGAAGTATGTAGATAGGTTAGTTTATAAATATTAAATAATTAGTGTGTAAATGAGTATTTGGAAATTATTTTATTAACAGAAATTGTGTGGATTCTGAAGTTTGGTTTATTTAAGCTGATCGTATTTGGATAATTAGAGCCACTATTTCAAATAACCGGAAAATTGTACTTAAAACGTTTTCATCATATTTCTGAATAAGTGTCTGTCCTCTACAATATTAAGAGGTTTAGGTACCTACCAAGTTTATTAGTATTTTCTACAACTCTTCGAAGTGTAGATAGTTTGTATTTGGATAGTGTTGATTAACCCTTAATTTGTAAGGTGAATAAAACTTACGTAGAGTGTAAGGTGGGGTCCCAGGGACTCCTTTTTCAATCAAGAAAAAAATAAACTTTTAGTCATAAAAATATATTTTACTTTATTTAGTAAAATACTATGGTTAATTAACTATTAATAACAACCATCAGAT
>LGAG01001135.1:417315-446351 GCA_001278395.1 Lerema accius | reverse complement strand
AATTTTCCTTCTACGGGGACGCTATGTTAACGTAATAGTCTTCTTGAGAAATAAAATAAAAATAATTATAAAAGCATTAACATAAAAAAACGTGCAATGGTTTTATCACTAGTGTGTGTAACACATTGCCTGCTAACTTTTTTGGAACAAGACAGACATTGGTTTGGAACAAATGTGATAAAAACAAGCTGTGTTTCTTCTATCATCGTTTAGATAATGAAAATAATATATATTTTATATGTGGTTTCTGAATAAACATCATTCGATACGTCTGACGCAAAATCCTCTTCGTTTTCTTCACTGTCGGTATTTTCTTATAAATTTAAAAAAACTGAGGGCTTATTATCATTTAGCGTATTAATGGATCGTATATTGCGTCTATTAGATGCTTTTGGATGATCTAAAACAATAAATAAACGTGTAATATACGAAAAACCGTAGTGTGATAAAATGCATTTTTGTTACGTAAAGTGTATGGTGGAGTCCACGGGACTCCGCAAGTGTCATTTACTCACCTTTGCGTAATGCTCACGACCACAACCTCTTGCACTCTTATAGAACAGGACCCTGTAGGAAGGTACTCAAGCACACAGCGCTATATCCGCGTATTGAAAAATGTTATGGCCTAAAATAATTTCGCGCGGAGTCCGTGGGACTCACCATACAAATTAAGGGTTAAAGTGGAGTTTTCTAAGTGTTCTAATCATAGAATACTTTTTTTTTTAGATGAAATACTATCATCTTTATATCACCAATCTTTTAATAACTCAAAGTTCAGTACCTAGTAGGTAGGTACTACCTACTACAAAATCTGTTTTAAAAAACGAGGTTTCAATGGCTGAGATTGACTCTTTCGCTTTCAATTACCGGAATAGATTCCAAAAAGGCTCAGACAGCTTCATGTACAATAATCATCTCAATTAAATGACTATAGCCGAAACTCAGACGAGTATTTGACGGTTCGGCCGTCGCCTTGCGCTGTCCAAAATTTCACGCGCGGGAAAACACCGCAAGTCATAGCTGGAATAGGTATACCTACCTAATATACCCGTTTCGATTTGATGCGCCTGTCTGCCACTTCCTCCCCTTCGCATTACGAGCACTGGAGCTTATCCTGAACTCAGTAATCGGCAACATTGTAGTCCGAAATAGCCAAATACAGACAAAACGATGGAAATTTACAGACCCATCTTTATTAAATAAAACTTTGTAATTCGAAACGTATTTTATTTACAATTATAAGTTATAAGCATTGCAGAGCTTGCTTTTGCCAAATATCTAAGTCCTAGTTGGAATTATGTATGTAGGTATAATGTTCCGTGTCTGCACTAACCATTTCGCAGAAGAGCCGCAGCCGAGAGCCAAAGAGCCGTGCATCACCATACGGCCTCGAGCCCTAGTTTACCGACCACTGCCTTAACCCATCGACCACTTAAAAGTCCAGGAGAAAAAAGTGTGAAATTATCTTAAGTGGTCACTATCGTCTATCGTAGTACCTCTTAAATTCGGCCTAATATAACGGTACGTTCTAAGTAAAGATAGGAGAACAGATAAGTTAATAAGATTATTATTATACTTCATAGTGCGGTCGGGGACCGGCTTTAGGGTCGGAATGTTTCTAAAATCGTGTATAAAAAACGAGACGTCATCAGGGAACGGTCACTTCTTGGTCGGTTCGAGTGCGTGCGTGCATCTCTAAGCGTTTTTGTATATTCGTGCCTGAAATTGGTAGTTGGAGGAAAGGGATCAAGGAGATAGTACGTTCGTTAGTTAGTTGTTACGACAATATAGGCCGCCTATTTGACTCTAGTGCAATGTTTCCGCAGCGGAGTAGAGTGGTGAGTGCGTGGTTTATTTAATTTGCTGAAAATCTTAATTGATTTTACGTCAATTTAATTTTACGTTGCGACTTTTTAGTTTTTTAATGTCTAAAGATTAATAAGTAAATGAGGAAAATAATTAGATATCTATGCACCAACTAAGTCTAATAATGTCTGGGTTATTTTTGTGACAAAGTCGTACTTTTTTATTTTGTAAAAATAAAAATTCTAGAACAATATTCCCAAAATAGATATTCATCCCAACATTTTTTTATTCTTAAGCAATATTTAATAACATCGTGAACTGTTGAATCATTCGTAATCTGTCTGAATTGTAAAGCCCTACATTCGCTAGAAACAAAAATTTTTAAGATGTAATTTATTTTCATTGCTAATATTTAATTTTCTATCAATAGATATTTCTATTGTTGTTCAGATTTCAATTTGCTAGACGTATTTTGAATCATATTATAGTTTATTCCACATTCCACATGAAAATAAGTGTACTTTTGATTAACAACATAAGATTGAAAATGATTACAGTATCTATTTATCTGTCCAGTGTTCTTAAGGGAGTCTCCGCAGTTATAAAGTTTTTACGTATTTTAATACGCTTTCATTTTTAATTACAAAATCTAAAGTTACTTTCCAAAACGTTTCTAATAGTTAGGTACAGACTATGTAGTCTTGATATCAGTGTCAATCATTGTTTTACTACCCTATTATTGTGTATCTAGGATTCATAGGTTCTCCCTTCATTAAATGTTTATTCACACGTGCGACAGAGATGCGACGAATATTTAACAAAATGTCGCATACATCGTTGCGATTTTTAACGCTGCGTTAACGCAATCGAAATTCGTAACAAGTCAGTCTCGTTAAACATTAAGTTGTCGATGTTGACGATTCTGCTTAAGCACAGTATTATTGTCGTCAATGTGAGTCCTACTAATATTATAAATGTGTAATTTTATAAAGATGTTCATTAAGATGTTTGGATATTTGAATCTTTGTAAGTCTTTCACGGCTGAACCATTGAACGGATTAACCTGAAACTTGGCATATAGATAGTTTGCATCCAAGAATCGGACATAGGATATTATATTTTATCCCGATTATAGGTTCCCTTGGGATAGTACCAATATTTTATAAATTACTCTTCCGCGTGCGAAAACGCGGTCGTCATCTAGTAACACAATTCATACAAAGCTCGCTAATCGTGCAACATTTTGTCGCGCATGTGAAAAGGAACTAAAGGGCTCTAGACGCCGAAGTGTCAGTATGAAATGAACTGCCAGTCACGATCGTGTCTGACGAACATAGCTATTGACGCCTTTGTTGTGATAGCGGATCCATTGAACCCTCAAAATAGAGTTATCAAAACAAAATCAAAGATGGAAGATTGAATGGATTCTCGCCGCTCGCGGCCGCCGCGCCGGTGTTTGTTTATGAAGCATTATGATTTATTTTTCAAACTGACGAGTATATTCAATAAAATTCGTGTTTACATGCGGTATTTTATTATTGTTTGCTTTAGTTTTTTTTTTGGTCAAGATGTGTTCGGATTTTATACGCGTAGGTACCTAATCTGTTTATTTCAGAAGTCCATAAAAAAATAGATGTGTTTTTACAAAATATAAATTAATTAAAATTAAATCAATTTGATATAAATTTTTTTCGTGGTCTCTATTTATTAACGTATTTATTAGAGACTAAATTATATAAAATAACATTACTTTTACTGACTTGAAATTTTATTGTTCAAAAACTTTTTAATTTGTCATCATCAAGTTCACGGAAGAAAGAACTAAGCAGATACATTCATTGCTCTGTGATCAAGTTAATACTGCTATTGTCATCGTAGTTACCATCTACAGAAGAGGTTTCTTAGCAAACATACTAGCTAGTAAACATCTAGGTAGGTATGTTGCATAGATTTGCAATTTAAAAAACCACTAATAATCCTTCAGTGAAAGTTTTGATTACACTGATTCTTTTTTATATTTTGTAGCTATTAGTACCCACGTGTATAGAAAATCACTTTCCGCTTTCGCCAAACCATTTCCCAATAACTCCAATAATACTTAAATGTAGATAAATTGCAAGTATATTTCCACACGAGACCCTGAAATATTTTAAAAACTATGACCTTTGAGAAACTCTTATTTTATACTTAGGAAAATTTACCTATTCAAAAAACCACAGTTGATTTTTGTCATCTTTATTTTCTATGGAGGCGAGAATAATAACGTAACTCATTTTGGGGTAGGAGTTCAGCTGAATCTCATCTAATCTTACCTGGTGGAATGGGGGAATCGCGGATATACTTTGGTGTTTATAACGTCTTTAAAATCATTCCCTTTCTTAAATCATTCCCAATTCATTAAGTCGTTAGAAACTATGTAAAATCGCCTGTCTGTACACCCGTCTGCCTTTATACTATACGAATCTACTATTTATCCTAAGATTAATGAAGCCAGTGGTTTATTTCTCAACTTTTGTAGTAATTATAGTGTAAGGTAAGAGTACAACGTAATTACTCCGTTACTTAGTAAACTGAGTACCTACAACTCACGTTACTTTAAATGATAGAAAATGGTGATAAGAGCAACAATATAATGATATTGAAAAAAAAGCTACCATAGCTTGCTTATTTTTTAATGTTTGTTACTACTTACAAAGGATCTATTCCAACTCCTGTGTTCATCTTACCTGGCAAATGTCCCATTTCCTAACAGCAAAAAGAAATGAAAAATTTTAGAGCCAAAAATATTCCTCTAAAGTCCCGGTAAACATTCTGTGGGGGCGTATTTAGTTTCGCCACGTCCGGAAACATTATAAAGCGATTTAGACTTGTCCGTAGCAAATCGTTAAATGTAGGACCGGTCTTCTCACACGAAAAGTTATTTTTTCGTTTTGTTCCCGGAACGGAATTGTGAAGTTCATGGTCGGCCTCTTCCATGAATCAAAATAGGTAATTATGTGGTATGTCAGGATTGTTTGAGTTTTTGATGTAGGCATAGTTATTAGCCGCCGGCGCTCATTTCATTGATATTAATTTTATTCCATTCATCTTATTGTATTTGACTTGTTATAGCCCCCTCTTTGTTTGTTGAAGTAAGCAAAACATTTACCTTCTTTTTACTCGACTAGGACGAGTATGACGTTTTTGGCGAATTTAAGACCGCTTCTTACCTTGATGAGATGTTGTGAAACAAAGCTCAACTCCTCTTCCATCCACTGAGAATTTATAGTGAGAACTTCACGTGTCACGTCACGTGTCAAGTCAAGATTCGGTTCAACTCACCTATCTCTCCAAAAAGATTTATGTAATACATAGACGCCCCCTGAGGCATTGGGAATGTCTTTAACTTTAGTTTTAACCATGATACGAAAATCATTTTAAAACTCGTGGTTCTTTCAAAGGCGGCAATATTATTCATGTTTTTACTATTATTTTTATGTCCACAGGTGTACGTGTTCGGTGTTTATTTGGTGCTTATTGCTTCAAACGAAGCATTTTTCCTCAAGTGGGGCTCAGATTCCTCGTGAGTATTTGGCATTTCCACACTTCAATTACTTTTTGTAGACCAACATAAAACTACTACACAAAAAATATATATATATATGTATACTTACCGGCCGAATTGTAGAGGCCTTATTGAGAACCTCCTCCTTTTTCGAAGTTGGTTAATAAAATAGATTGTTAAGACACGTAGATGATTTATTATAATCAATATCTAAGTATCTACCTACATATTGCCGGTATGCACTTGGATATGTTGGTCTACAAAATGTTACTGCGGTGTGGATGTACCATTTTTTTTATGTTCTTGTCCTTAAAATCTTCCATCGTACATTGTATTGACGGTAAAATATAATTATATAGAATATACAATTAAGAAATAAGTAGGGAACTTCATTAAATTATTGAATTACTATTAATTTAAAGAACAACTAACAAACAATCAATTGAAAATCTTGTTCTCTTGTTGTGAAATTAAACAATCAACTGAAAATCTTGTTCAACCCATGTGTTTGCCTGTGCGAAATAATAATTTCTAATTGCCTGCGCTATTATAGTTTTTCTTCTGACATTGTGAGCTGAGCGTAATATATTATATCTACGTAATTATTATCGACAACATGAACATGTATTTTCACGTCCAGTTTATACACTAATTCCTAAATTTTGTTAAATGAGTGGCGCAGAAAATACTTACTCGTAAAAATGAAAATACATGTCCATCTCTGATAATATTTCACAATTATATAATAATTACAACTCCACACTCATAGCCCAACACAAGCATTTTTGGGTCATGAGTGTCACGAACAGCGTAAATCAATTCATGAACATTACATGTTTTTGTGTATAAATAATTCATACTTGTAAATAATGTTTGAAGCAGTAGCGAAATTTCAAATTTCTAACCCATATCAAGACAGATACTGAAGATTCAGAAGCGAATTTCTTAACAAACGTAACCTGCACTCAAAAAGAAAAGTTCATCAAACAAACCCAAAAACCTTTATTTCTATTTTGTTTCAGCAGCCAAGCATCAGTCCCTAAAGCGTGGCAGGCGCTGCCACCCTCAGCGCCAGTTTCCTACCGTTATCAGTACTCATATCCCTACGACTCGAGAAAGTTCTACCAGATACACTCCCAGCAGTATCCTCAACCGGAGTTGGCATTGCAGCAGAGTATGGCGCCTATCCCTATCAGTGTCCCAGCCGGCGCTAGTCTCACCCCGGTGTCCCTCCAACACGTGCAATTAGTCCCCTGCATGTGTCCCGTTGCCCCGGAAGAAGCGGAGAAGCTACAAGAACAAGGACCTGGGCCATACATGGCGCAGACTTATCAACAAAACTCGTACGCGCCCCCGCAACAATTAACTGTGGCGGGAGATGCCCCCAAAACTGCGACTAAACAATAGTCTCTCTTCTTCTTGTCATTTTTTTTAAGGAACTGCACCAGGGGTTCCCACGCTGTTTTGTAACGTGCACTTAGAAGTATAGTAATGTCTTGGTGCCTTAATATCCCATAGCGTGGGGGTTATCCTTTTTTTTATTAGAACCTGCCGATACTTAAATACAAGTTTAGGGGCAATAATTAATCGCCCCTTACTTTCTACATCGCGGTAGGTACTTTGGGAACTCTTGAACTACACCAATGATCCTGTTCTGTTTTCTTGAAATAATAACACTGGGGTTCTTCAGTAAAGTTAAGAAATATATCATCTATAACTTAAATAGAGATCCAATAAATATTAGGACTGATGAAGCATTAAATACTCAATTTTTTAAATCTTTCATCAACCCTGTAATAACAATTTTATTACGCATTCTGACTGATCTCCCTAAGTGTTATTATTCTAAGATATTAATTTATTTCGCTTTATTATTTATGTGCCGACATAAGACTGATAGTTATAGGATCACTTGTATGTATCAAGGAAATAAATGATTTATAGTAGACAAATGTATTTTAATTTTGCCTTGAGATAACAGGAGAAGAATGGAAATATTCATGTGATATGTAGGTACTGCACCACAAATTAATAATAATCATAATTACGAATTTTTGAAAACATTAGACATTTTATTATGTTGACAGATATTTTTGGCAGTAATGTCGAAGAATTGGTAGGGAACCGCGACTTATGTGTTTTACATAATACTCTACCGTTTATCACATCTATTCACAATCTTATTGCGTCGAAATTCCTTGCTTGAAGATTTCGTTGCTAATATTTCATTTAGTACTTCTTAAATCAATCAGTTCATTTATTTTTATTCTAAGTCTAAACCGCAGTTGCAATAAATGCAATATTTGCGTTTGAAATCATCGTAATTATGAACGAGGTATTTTCTCAATACAGTTTAAATCAGGTCACTGACCTTATTGCGGTGATTCGATTTTCTTGCCAGGAATAGGTCATTAGGACATTCTAAACCAATAGTAGGTTACTTAATACATACTTTTATACGTAAAGAGTACTTTGTAATATCCATTTTTGAAATGTCCTAAATATACCCTAATCATTTGACATATAACATGGCACCTTTAGATAGCTATAACGAACGTAAATACAACGTTACCAATAGTACCTGATTTATAAATTGTATTATGTAGGAAGTTCTGATGGAACTAATGAACATTCATACATACAGATTTAAACAATATACTATCAAAAATCCAGTAACAAACAATTTTACCTCTTTATTGACATGTCCGGGGTTTGGAAAACTTATGTTTGGAGATGGCAGTTTGGGTGATAGCATCTAAACGCCTAATGAGGTAACGTTTTTCACGTCGCTATCTCGTCGAAAACCATAACAGATTATCGAGAGTGAAACAGTCGCGTCATAGTGCATTTTTGCATAAAGCAATACGTTGACTCGTCTCAGATGAAGTGGAAAGTTGATTGTCTATTGATTCCCATTAATCGCAAGCCTACTTTGTCGTCACAATCTAATTGCTAGCGTTCCTTTGGTGCGTGAAAGAGGTACAAATTATACCTACATACGCGATGTATTAATTGTGTCTAATTTAAACTATTTAATTAATTAATCAACCGTCTGACGCGCGTTAGGGAAATGTTACTACTAGGATACCTTCTAGTAGAAGAGAAGAAAGATTATGATTATAATTGGAGAGGAAATGTAAGTAGTTAGGACATGTTCTTCAAATTAAGACCAAAAACTATTACAATATAGAGTCATATACTACGAAAGTAGGTATGCATAACTTCGCATTGTTTTTTATGTATAGGTATTATACAATGAATTTCGTAACTGTTTTTACGAAGTAACAAGCATTTAGTAATCATTCCCTCTAGGATAACAAAAAATTGGATGAATGAATGAAATAATATGACATCACTAATCTAAGCTATCAGTTACAACAGAGCTTTTACAATCGATTATACAAATTGTTTAGCTGTTAAGCAGTAATAATAATAATTTCAGTTTCATCACCTTAATAAGTTTTGCTACGGTTCTATTACGATTTCTGTGATCTTAATTTGACTGTCCGGATGGCGCAATAATTACTGTGTAGCTGTACAAATAGGTCCTGCGTTCGATTCTCAACAAGGTAAAATAAGTAATGAATCTACTGTTCGTGTTTGTGTCTATGTATGTGTCCTTCTATCTACTTGTGTCGTAAGGGCCATATACAAGCCTATCGTTCCTCATCTAGAGAATCATCATCCATCTATCATCTAGGGAATCCGTGCCTATGTCTATGGAGTGCGTATTATCAAAAAAGTTATCATCATGTGTATTTTTACGTCTACATTTGATTGTAACACGAAGGTTATAGCTAAATAAGTGTTAATAAACATAGCTTACTCTTTGGCTTTAAACATTCAACAAAGTAGGTAATCAGGGAGTAACTCGACTTTGCTCTTTGAACTGAAATTCCATCCATCATTAGATAATTTGAGGGTAAATTCAGACCATCGTAGAGTATTTTGAGCTTACAAATGACATAAACCGTTAAGTTATCTTTACTGTAAAAACAAATGGATATAATATAAACTATAAGCGAAGATAAGGAACTCGAATCAATATCAACTTCTGTTGAATACAATATTGAAAGAAATCGTAACGATATTTGCGGAAGAACAAAAATCTAGAATATTCTAGCTTGTACTGCGAAGAGGATATGAAGAGCCAAGTTGTGTATGAAAAAGCGGGATAGTGGAAGGCGTCAGGTACATAATGGGTTGCATTTCATATATAAATGTGCAGTATACATGAGAATGGCTTTCATAATCAGTTCACCCGTTGCAACGCTAGTTTGCTTTCGCACGCGAATTAATACGTTTTATCAACTAGTGGCGCGGCCGATTCGCACGACAACAGTGCGTTTTTTTCATGTCAAAGTGCTTTTCACCACATTGTCGTCAAACAATAGTCTTCTGCTATGGATTGTCGCGCTGTGGTACGTTTACGTTTTTATTGTAATGCTTAGACGTGAGTACTAAATGTTGATTGTCGAACAATTATCTCTATTTGTTGATCTTTACACAGAAGCGTGTAAGACGCTTGTTTCTGTAATTTCTGGAGATTTCAAGGTTTTGTTTAGCAACATGTTTTAGCAGGGACTTAATATGAATGCGACTTAAAATAAAAAAGGAATGAAACTTGATCCTCTTGAAGATTTTAATATGAAAACATTGACATTGAATTGGGTATTTGAAGTTCACATGCTAATTAATATTGCATAGGCAGGCATTGTTTAACATATCCTGTAATACCTAGTCTTAATTTATATCTGATCCTTGAGCTTTGAGTTGATAAGTACTAATTGATCTTGCAAATAATTGAGGGTAGTAGGTATTGACCTCAATCTGAAACACGAAAGTGCTGAAGAAATTGCCACTAGCAGTCTTCCATCCACTTTCAGACTGGGTTCACAGTTGCCTTAATTCGTCGATCATTTAAACGGACATAGCGGATATTAATGTCAATAGTTACAGTTTCTGTTTTCGGTTTGGGTGTGTGTTTAAGAGTTGTCCATAGCGTTTGGGTGTGTGTGTTCTTGTGATTATGTGTTGTCCATAGCACTCACAACATAAGGAATCCTAATGAGGGACTAACAATTATATGATTAGATCATTTATGCTCATGTTGATGTAACATTTACTACTTAACTTTGTAATTTCCAGAGGACATAAAAGTTTTGCTTCTGAAAATCGCGTAACTCAAACTTTTTTCTCCAATATTGGATAACATCATCTGAAATTATTTTTAAGCCTATAAGATGCCATTAGAGAACAGTCAATGGGATGCGAATTTGTATTAAAAAATATATGTGTAGTTCTATTACGTAGAACAGGGAATGAAATAGAGATGGCATATGAACTAAAACTTAATGATAATTATCTTTTACAGTTGCTGTTCTGTCTTGCCATATTTTTAGCAGTGCTCGTAATTGAGGCCCAGGGGTGAGTTCCTACAGTATTTTAAACTTATATTAAAACTATGTGTAGTGGTGTTATGTAGTGCTCAACTGATTATAATGATTACCTGGTGGATAAGGTACTGGATGGAAAATACTGGACTTGAGGATTCAAATTTTAGTTACATAAGCAAAGAAAACGATTGACCTATTTTCGTCAATAAGGCGTTATTTGAGTGTGGCTAATTTTTAAAATTTTACGTTTCCTAAATTATTAAAATTCTGGAAATGTTTTGTCTCTCTCTTTAGAAGGAAGTCTATATATTGACATTAATCATTATACTGAATCATATTATTGTATTTTTATGTAAATTAAGTAAAATAAATTATCTATATTAGACTCGCGTAGTTATGCATTGCTTACAATTAAGTAGGATTAAAAATTTGACGACGCATAGTTCAATTGGTAGGACCAACCCTACCTGAAGTACGGAATAATATATCATTATGAATAGTCACAACGAATTATCGAATTGTTTGTTCACATTTGATACAACTTCACTATTCCTACAACGGGTAGGAATGTAAACAACTCACGCAAACCTACAAGGAAGCTTCCCAAATTGGCACTCTCTTCAGGAAACGCGTGTTCACGGAATCGATCGTACACATGTAACTCTCAATGACTCTTATTAACTGAACCGGCATGCAATTTAACCTTACTGGAATGAACTGCCTACATAATCCCTACTAATATTATAAATGCGAAAGTAACTCTGTCTGCCTGTCTGTTTGCTACGCTTTCACGCCTAAACCACTGAACCGATTTTGATGAATTTGTATGAAGATAGAACTGAACTTGGGAAAGGCCATAGGATACTTTTTATCGCGAATAAGTCGCGCGATATTACCGAATTCCACGCGGGCGATACCGCGGGCGGAAAGCTAGTAGGTACCCACATAATTATAAACCACGATTAATTTATTCGATATTTAATCTCTGGTTTAATAAGATTCAGTATTAGTAAACTCGAAGTAAGCAGGGAGTAAGGGTGTGCTCTTTTGATTAATGATGATCATAGTAGGTATTAATAATTCGAGCGTAAATTCAGACCATCCGTCGATTAAGAGATTAAAAGAAAAACTTGATGTTGTTAGAATAGCTTCATATTTGAAATCAAACTTAGATTCTATAAACAGTCATAAATCGAATAGGTCTGTAGTCGTTGCAGGCGAAAGCAGTTTATAAACCGACTTGAATTGTCCGCAGGCGAACCAAAAAGGTAGTAATCCACGTCCCCTACAAGGTGAAGAAGATAAAACATACCCACACAGTGTACAAGACAGTTCATCATCACCACAGCCATCGCGAGCACACACCTCCCGACGACCATGAGCACTTCCACTACATTCATCACCACGATGACGTAGGCGCTCACAGCAAGCCCATTCCCGGGATTGGAATCCCGGAGTTCTTGCCCGACGTCCCGCTTGATGTCCCGGAAATCCCGGACATACCCCATGACATTCCCTCGGTCCATCGGATACCAGTTCCCCTGTATAAACGGAATTTGGTAAGCGCATTACAATATAAGAAATAGTTATAGTAGGTACCTACATATTATGTCACCAATGGCATCGCTTAAGGTAGGAAAGAGACGAAAATATCTACCGTCTCTGTCACCCAAATAGAAACAAGATGGCTGTAACTAAGAGAATAATTAAAATCGAATGTAGTTTTGAAAATTACGTTATAGGTACATATAAAATAGAGATTGTGTTTTTCCCCGATTGCCTCAAAATAATGATTTGGCACTGAGTGCTTTTGAGATTATTAGCCGACTTAAAAAAATAGGTTGTTTTATAAATTATAAATATTTGATTTTGTTTCAGATTTAAAAACTAACTCATGGTGCAGTTTATCGGAAGCCATATTGCAATAGCGTTCAACCGTTGATAACAAACATGATTCATTATTAAGTAGTGTTAATTTATTTTTAACGTCTTATTCTTTAGTGGGAGCTTTGGTTTAAATAAATCTTTAAGAAACGGCCAGTAAATTTTACTTAAATACGGTCGTTGGCTTAACTTGAAAAATTTATCATCAATGAGCTTTAATTTTTCGTAGTTATTGTCTTTCTTGAAACACATTATCTAACGTGTTTTATCAAATTGTGAAATTTGCCGTATTTTTTCAGTATAATTCTGGTTAAATTACCTTTAAGTTCATATTAATGTGAAATGTTACTTTGATTAGTACTATCAAAGTATTTTATATTCTCCAAGAATTTATTGTAATAGGTATGTAATGTAAAGTACAATAAAATATTTATTAAGAACGTTTAAATATTGTAATAATAATGTTTTTAGTGTTTAAGTGTTATTTATTTTTTAGTTTCGGCCTTTTTAATTAATTTTTCTACCAAAGTCTGTTAAATTAATAAAAATGCCTAAGAACAATAAAATGTATGTTTGCTTTTCAATGTTTTTGTAAATAAATAAAGTAATTAAAACTATATTGCATGTTTATTTTTGTCAATACCTTAAATTGATGCCGCCTTAGCCATTAATAAAAGGATAATTGTATTTTTTCCGTTTGTATTTTAGGATACATTTTTCTTTGATTAGCTGGCGTAATAATATTTTATAAGAAAGCTTAGCGAAAATACATAGTGTTGGCTTTGCTAATGTAGACTTGTACGATTAGCCTATTATTATAAGTATAATCCTATTTATACATGAACTAAACATGAACATGAATTTAGTAAACCATAATCGCCTTACGCACAATTAGTAATTTTTTTGGTGTTTTTGAAAGGATTCGTAAGAGTGATATAATGATATTCTTAAAATGATAGAAGAGTAGTAATTTGAAAGAAATTACTTTTTAAAGATGGTAAAATTCTTTTTTTTGTAACATAATTTTGCAAAGCCACTTTACTTAGTTGACGTTTTCCAATTGCGATATTCGATAAAAAAATGCAATTTTAAATTCATGACTTTACTCTAAGATAGGGGTAGAAAATCCTTCATTTATATATAAATTAGACATTGCCCGCGGCTTCGCCTGCAGACAGGTAACTTAAAAAAATATTCATCCCAAGGGAACCTACAACGGGGATAAAATCTACCTTATCCAGGAATAGGTCCTGGATGCAAACTATCTGTGCGCCAAGTTTTAACTTAATCCGTTCGACGGATAGAACGTGTATGGTTTAAACAATCAAACATCACAAACTTTCACATTCATAATATTAGTAGGATAGGATAAAAAAATTGCTACAGATACCAGTTTCTCAATTAACAAGTAGAACCTTAAAAGTAATTAAAATCGAACCATATACTGATAATTTCCGTATCTATTCATTGACAGCCAGTTTAATGAACCGTTCAAATAATTTCTCAGATGAATCAATAAATCCTTAAGGAATGAGCAATTAAAAATTAATGGAACCAGTCTCACTCGGGTTATATACCAGCCCGCCTCGCCGTTACAAGGATAATTTATGGGATGCCATGGATCTCGCTTAAAGATTTGATAATGTTTTTATTTTCCCTCCGTTCAATGCGTCTTTATTTGAGTAAAACAAGGAAATTGGTCGTCGGATCGTATTACGACTTAAAAGATTTATTTCGTAGAAAAGACGACGGATTACCCAATAAAAGAAAAAGTGCTACGATGTAATACTTTTGAGTTTAAAATATATTTCAATGGTATTAAATAATTTTATGTAAGCAATTCTTCGTAACTTTTTAATTGTAATAATAGGAGTCGTAGTTATTGAAATAACTAAGAAGAGAATGTTTACGTCTCTATTGATATTAAGATCCGTAAATAACGATACCCTGGATGTATGAATATGGGATGTAAAGGATCTCAAACATTAGTTTATTTTTCATTAATTAATCTGCTGAGTGTGTGAGTCTAGGCTGAAAAACAGGAAAATAATTGAGCCTAGGACCGCCCTTTTAAGTTTTTCTAGTAAAATGAAAACTTTGTAAACTATTTAATATTATTTTTTTAATATTAAATTAGTACGAAATAGGACCGTAAAGGCAAGATACGGCGGCGTCCCCGTTCTAATATTTCAATACCCTCTAGTCCTAACGATATTCATTAATTATCTTAAAAGCGTAGCGTATCTTAAAATAGTAGGTGTTCACATAGACGAAAACTACTATAAATACACCCTACGACAAAACTAAACGCTTACACACCAAAATTACATAAATCAATAATTTTCGATTACGAAACAGAAGAAAGGTAATCATTACTACCTTTTAATAATTACAAAAAAGTAAAAAAACAATAAGATGAAAAGCTATTATGAATTGGGAACAGGTGCGAACGCAATCCGGAGCAGTTACGCCACTGCCCTGCAGCCTATCTAATATTATTTTTTGGAACGGCAAAGTAAGTTACCAAACTGTGCCGACCAATCGCGACTCTATGCCAGGGTGTTAAGACTGATGTTCCCTTGCAAGCCACCGCCGGTAACAATCCTCTTTTTGTTAACATTACGGGTTTATTTAAGTGAAATTGGATAAATGGCGATCTCAAGCCATCTTACCGTTCTATTCGCGTGGGTGCTGCATCGTGATGCCTGTTGCGGCGATCTAAAATAATACAAAAAGCAGAATGAAAGTAAAGATTGTGGTGTCAAACAAAATGTGAACGCGGACTGCTGCAGCCGGCGTTCTCGTGTTGACTTGCTCGTGGACAGTCTGTACGATGGACTTATTAAAATATATATCAGTGGTGTTGGTGGTCTTCTTAGACGGCGGCGATGCGGGTGGCCACGGCGGCTCACAGTAAGTTATTTCTAGATTTACATACGTTAAACTAGTTTGTGGGCTCAGCGGATTGTTGCTTTGCGTTTGATACTGTCTTTCTTGAAGTTTCTTATATTTCCTTCTTTATTTGCGATGGTATCTGCAACTGATTTGTTGTACTAAAATAATTAGCAGTATCTGTACTAGGATTATCAGCGAAATTAAATGTGTAATAAGTTAATTCCGTTTACGTAAGAGCGATTCACTTATATGAAACCTTTTTTTCCAGTGATCACGTAAAACTGCACGTGCCTGAGTTCATCCACCATGATCATCACACCAAAATTATAACGATTCACCATCATCATCACAAGCCAAAAGAGAAACATCACCACCATCATCACCATCATCATCACAAGCCACACGTTCCGTACGGCCACCATTATCATAAGCAACACAAGAAATCTCATACCAAGACGCTTACCACTACAACTGGACATGGACACGGACATAAAAGCATTGGCCATGGACATAAAGGACATCATGGAAGCTACGGACATCACGATCATCAAGGGCATATCCCGAAGCATCTCGATACACCAACATATAGTTATGAACCGAATCATGTGTCATTCGAAGACGAGTACAAACCTTTCGCTCCATCGGTTCCGGCAAATATTCCACAAACGCCTCAAGTATACGGTGTTCAGCATACTGTGAAACAGGTTAAAGTATTCGACTCATTACCGGGAGCGCTACCTGGGAACACAGGTTCGCACGGATACGAAGTTACCGAAGAAGGGGAGCAATCTGATGATGATGCTTTCACGTCGATCAACAGCTTGCCTCAGACTTACCCGGCTACATTTGGCTTCGTACGCAATGCCGTTGATCCTACTCAGAACGACGTACTCGCAGATTTTCCAGTACAAAACTCTTTCCAAGCCAGTCATGATCCCTTCGCTTCTGCTCCGCAGCCGACGTCGTATGCTAATGCAGAATCATTTTCCACCGGACACGAAGACCCATTCTCGTCTCTAGCACCAAACCAGGACATATCTCCGAGCATTGCATCTTCCCAATTTCCTTCAAACGTTGAAGCTACTGGGTTCGATGACCCTGGCAACGTGTATTCTGGAGACATCGGTGGTACAGCTCTAGTGTCTACAGGCGAGGGTCTCAATGACGACACACCAGTTTCGTTTTCTCGCGAGGCTGGAATACAAGAGACCTTCAACACGGGCGGCGTGGAAACCTTTGTATATTAGCACAATGGATAAGTGATAGTTGGACGACTAATTTAACGGAGTTTTTACGCCAATAATTCGATAGCTGATTTATAATCGCAGTGCTGATTCAGCCAAAGATAAATTATACAATTCGTAATCGTTATCATGCAAGTCCCACGATGCTCAAACCTATCTGTTGTGAATTATCTGCAAACAACGTTGGGGTTAGTAATTATTAATTGCAGAATCGTCGATAAAATCGGAAAGTCGAAGCCGTCGACATTACAGTAAGTACTCATTCATAGTGATATATCAGTTACCATTTTACATTAATTTATGTAACTAATTATTGTTATTTACTTTTACTTTAGTAAATATAATATTATAAATTGATTATTGTACTTTTGAATTAGAAATCTAAATACTCCTACGTGTATAGGTATAGGTAAAATCTTTGCTTTGATCTAAAGGCAACAATTATAGATATAATCTTTTGTAGATTTGTTACTCTCACTTTGCAAAATTGTTGTTTAGAATCCCTAACTAACGATTCCGGGCAATACCATTTATTTTTTCCTTTAGTTATTTTAAGGTAGTCTTGATTACATCACAAAGAAGAGTTGCATTACAGCTAAATACTTTGATAGAGATTTTATCAGGACAGTTTCGAAATCCGCAAAATTACTGATATTTATCAATTACCCAGAACTTAATTATGACTGTTTTAATGAACGTTTTTGGTGATAACGGATCCAGAGTAATGTTGTGAGGACAGTTTTTTTTACTTATTACTTTCAAATAGGGTCCCTAATTCGTGTGTCTGGGGGCCACAACATGCCCTACGATGGATCTGACCCAACATAATTCATAGTACTCCCAGGAAGGAATAGTAAACGGATGGAGATAAAAATAAAAAGAAATAAACACTAAAGCTTTATTTTCTATCGGCGGATGACGTATCGTGAAAGGTAATAAAACTAACATTGCATATAGGATGTAAACTCTACTTTTTTTTAGTAAATGGCGTCACTATTTTTATTATCCTATAAAGGACAGGGGTCTCTCAATAAAAAATATCTTTTACCCGACTGCAGAAAGAGGATAAAGATTTTTTTATGTATGTACCTATGTATGTCCATTTCTTTGATAGAACCTAAACCGCGGCTTGACGGACGGACGGACATACAGAGTGTCATTGGATTCGTCACGATGCGATGGCTTCAATATTTTAAACTTCCCTCCATTTTTCAGCAGTCGAGTTTTTAGATTTTCTATGATTAATTACCAGTTATTTCAGTGTCGTACAAAAATCTCACCATAGAACTATCAACATCATCAAATTGTGATACGCCCCAAAACATCTAAAAAGGCGATTCGATTCGCCCTAGATTTCGTGTTGCGTAACAAAATAATAAACCGCAGCTGATTGCGGTTTGGAATTCGATAGGAATGATAACTGAAAAACGAGCAAAACTGTAGCCATTGCGCAACGATGCGATTTGTTGTTGTATCGAATGCGGAAACGCAAAACGTTATGTCTACCATTCTGTATATAACAAATATTGATACTTCCACTAGTATATTTATTTAATTTAATCTTCATTGACTACTATAAAATAAGTTATTGGCAAGCTTAATGCATAATGTATTATCTACCAGCTAATCACTATGCGAAACAAAATACGTAGTAATACTTACTAAAGTCACTAATTAGTTACTATAGTTTCATTCTCTTATGAGGCGCTGTGTTCTACGTATGATTCTACGTTCAATTTCTCCGATTCTAAATTAGAAATAAGAACCTACTTATTAATTATAATTATGCTCTTTGGTCAAGATCCGACCCTTACTCATTATGTCAATCAATACATTATAGGCTCTTCCAATATACCTGGCTGGAAGACAACGTCTACGTCAACTGACTAACTAATTTGTCTTCATTTGTCTAAATTGTCTTGTAAACATTACTCCATATAATTAAAAGCCAATAGAAAACTACCATAAATAAATAAACCCTGTATATGGTATGGTTCATTAACATAATGTTCTCGTTTACCAGGAAGAAAAGTCAATAAACTGTAGTAATGCAACAGAACTAACAATATTTTTTTATCGACTTCTGTGTACAGTCACGAGCAAAAATATCAGGCCCTCCATAAAAACCAACTTCCCGTATTCCGATTGAGCTGAACTTTTGGATGCATATATATTAGTAGATAAACATGAAATACTATTATAAAATTAAGCTGGTCTGATGATGGACACCGAAGGTGGCCATAGGCACTCCTTAAGCAAACCATACAACCCATCGAAGCTTGACTCGTTTGATTCGTCTTACAATATTTCTAGCTGATGTTCAGGGCTTTCTGATGCATTTGTAAGGAGTTCTGACCTTCTGAAAGTACTGATTGACTGGGTGACTGTACCTCTTCGAATACTAATTATAACAATGTGTTTCTCATGACGAGTACACTAGTTGGAAATGTATTACTGACGGAGAAATTATACGCAAAAACATAATTGCAGGGGATTTTCTAAACGGCGACAATTGCTTTCGTTGCGGGGAATTCGATTTGCTGTAATTTTGATGTTTTTGCTACTTATTGTTCACTTGCTTGTTACCATTGAGTACTTATTTTGGAATTTTTGTATCTATCTATTATATAGTTCTAACTATTATAATTATAGTTTATCACATAAGGATTTTGATTGAAATGACAAATTCTACCAGTGTCTTTTTTGAGCTCTAGTTTTGTTTGTCTAGGAGAGACGTATGAATAAATAGGTTACGTCTTGAATCCGAATCCTTAATAAATGGATTAATACATAGTGTTAATTAATACATTTATGTTAAGTTTGAAAATAGAGTGATTTCGAGTGAAAGAAGAAAATATTTATTCTTACTACGAATGTAGCTCAGTTCATAGTTACAGCCATAAGTACGATTTTCGGTGAGGACAAAATATTTATGAATTTCGTGAAGTCAAATAAAGAATATTTTATTACAAAAATTATCATCATCATCACCATCCATAACTGTCCCACTGCTGGGCTCGGGTCTCCTCTCACAATGTGAGGCACAGGCCATAGTCCACCACGCAGATCAAATGCGGATTGATAGACTTTACTCACCTTAGAGAACTTTACGGAGAACTCTCAGGCGTGCAGGTTTTCTCACGACGTTTGATCACCGAAGCAATTGATAATTAGATTCTAATACGCACAAAACTTTTTCGAAAATTAGAGGTACTGGCCGGGATTTAAACCCGGGATCTCGCGTTCGGGAGACCAACATTCAAGCCACTAGGCTATCACTGCTACTATGCCATGAATAGGCGAACATTTTTCGCAAGATTTCTCAAGTTATTAAAACAAAAGGTTAGGTACCTTTACCTTACCTAATAAAGGTATTGTTTTTCATTTTCTACAAAGCTCCTTTGTATGAACAACTTTTAGGTACTTTCAAAGGATTCTTTTTACTCCATTATGTTTTATTAAACAAAGACTGAGTTTTTCCAGAACTTTTGGTCGGATTTTGCTAGGATTCTGTTGTTTTTGAAAATTGAATAGAAATGTCAACCTCTTTGGAAAAGTAAAAAAATAAAATGTCTATAGAATTTCTTACAAAATATTTTTCTTACAATTTGTTTCTCTTTGAGGAAAATTACAAGTACGTCAAACAAGACAATGAAATGGCAACTTTTCTTTAATTACGTGGAGGTTTATTTCAAAAACAATTTTCTGCTCTTTTGTAAGAAGGGAACATTGCTTCAGAGAACCTACTGAAAAGTCGTAGAAGAAAGAAAGAAATAAAGGTTATTTGAGGAACAAAGAAGTAATACAGTTTTAATTAAGGTATAACAAACAAATTACCTACTGCCCTTTTCCAAAAAGTACCATCACTTTACTAATGCATCGAATTTTAGGGCCTTTTATTTTACCACACGAACAATAGCTTGATTTTTTTATAATTTTAATACTACGACATAGTCTTAGGGTCTTTATAAATCGGCTAAAGACCACACAGCGGCGATATTTGTCGGCAACTTTTGACAAAGCTTAAGTTAAACAATTGAAATAAATATGTATTGCCCATATTTGGCTCTTTAATGACAAAATTGCTGAAAACTGATACAGTCAATGAAAAACATTTCTCTATAATTTTCTATGAAATATTACAGAACGTATTTTTTACCGTTTCATTACAAACGAAGAAAAACCACACTTCCGTATATTACATACATAGGTATGTGGAAGTAACATAAAAATCTACAACCGTTCTATAATAGAGACTTTTATTTGAATCGAGTTTTTACTACCAGGGAAATAGGTGTCTTTAGAAATGGATGGTAATTGAAATATATGAACGTTTAGGATTTTTTTATTAACCAGCAGTACGATAATCCATTACTAATATCACCACAATGTGCAGCGCAAATTCTAGACTAGTTCGCAGGTAATAAGGTCAAAAAATTGAATATTATTTTACTGCTCATCATTCTAGTAGCGGAGAGCATTATTGATTTCAGCGTTCTGGCTCTCATGCCCAGTGGTGTATTACAGACCCCTTTCTGTAAAAAACTCATGATATTTCTGTAATGTAATTTATAAATCGTCCATTATGAATGGTCAATGACCTGGGTTGATTTTACATTAGAATAGGGCCCCGTGATTTGCCACAGGTAATGAAGGTTTATGCCTCTCCTTGCGCCGATCAGGGCTTAAAGGAATTAAGACACGGCGTATGTTCTTTTGATCTGATTTACAATCTAATTGACCTGCTTTAAGGTCCTGGAAATGTAGTGTAAAGAGATTCCATTTGCTTGAAAGATAGAAAGTATTGTAAGAAAAAAGTTTTTTTTAATTACTATTAAATGACGTTTATAATCATAACCTACCTACAGTAGCATCAACAAATGAGCAAAGGTGCATAAATACATACTTACTCAATTATTAGATACTAATTATCACTTGCTACCGTAAAGGAAAACTATCGTGAGGAAATCTGCACTACTAAGAGTTCTGCATAAAGTTCTTAAAGGTATGTGAAGTCTGCCAATCCGCACTAGACCAGCGTGGTGGACTATGGCCTGTACCTTACACTGTGAGAGGAGACCCGAGCCCAGCAGTGGGACAGTTGTGAGTTGTAATGATGATGACTTCTATTTGTTGTGTCTCTTTTGAAAACCATTGTCAATATTTTACTGTATTATTATATATCGAAACAAATAAAATAGATATAGTTGAAGTTTACCCGATTTATAAGCACAATGCTGTTCACTGAATCGTTAGAGTTATAGAGGATTTTCTAACGATATAAATAACGATTAAGGATCTCGAAGGACCGTATAGATTTACGACAAATAGTGTCGTGATTTACTGAGGCTTAAAATGCTCGACAAAGTTTCTTTCTATCCAGGGCTGTCAATACGTAAATTGCCGTTGCCTTTATACAAAAATCACAATCCCTAGACAATTTGTTAAGCAATTTTAATCACACATTATATTGACATTCTTAAATTAATCGTGCAATTTTGTGTGCAGTTTTGTATTGATTTGTCAAGTACTCGAAATCACCTAAAACAAAAAGTGTCCGGTCTTTAGTCGGACCCATTTCACCCATTTTCTAAACCTCCCTAACCCTTTGAAGCTTCCCTCGCATATCCTCCATATAAAGGATATTACATCCCGAAAAACTGCGATGGATGGCAGCCCTAATCATATCCATCCCGTGGACACACACAGTCACAATCCAGGTAATTTCAAAGAAAAGAAATTATAAAGGCTATTAAATCTCGATAAGGAGTGTAAATCTTGTTTTTATCGACCAACTAAAGTGATGTCCATCATTTTAAGCCGTAAAGATCCTATCAGATTTCGAGTTACCGTCATCGAGGTAATCCATCGTAACACAAAGATTTGTTTACAAATATTTCTGTATAAAAAAGTGGGGCATGCATTGCTCTTCAGATAACACAAATACAAAGGTTATATTTTTATTCGCAACAAACTATCACACATATAACAACAACTACATAAATAATAATTTATTTACTATACACAAAAACTTATTGAACCGTAGAATTAATACTCGTAATAAAAGTCATAGTACTCAATCAATAACATTATCAAATACTTAACAACAGTTTCTGTAGTCTTTTGTAGTTTTTAAAGTTAATGTAAATTGTGTCTAAGTTGGCTCGATTGAATTTGTTGGCTATTTACCCGACTGCGCCAAAAGGAGGGTGCTGTTTTTTAAACGTATGTATGTCAATTTCATTGGCATACTACATCTCAAGCGGTTTCACCGATTTCAATTTTGAACATATCGGATTCTTCACCATTGTGGGACTGGCAGACAATGTCTCCGACTCTCATTTCTTAGCAGTCAGTTGTTTTATTACATTACTTATCTATATCTGCGTAACTGTATAATTTATAGACAAGTGTTTGTATTAATGAAGATGTAAACACAATTCCAATCAATGCCTCAACGGAAAATACTGTAAATGGGTAATACTGGTTCCAACATTTTAAGAAGCTTGTTACTACAGTTACACTTTGGGTTAAGAAGTAACACGTTATGGCTTCCTAAAACATACTGATAATTGCTTACGTCTAAGCAGCCAGACTGCGGAGGGAAAAGAAACATATGACGTTGTATGAGAAGCCGAGTACCTGCGCGGCCACGAATTCCTGAGCTCGGCTGTCGCAGCCTAGCTGCCTATAACGCGCTTAATCTAATAGTTCAGAGGTATTTGGTGGGGTTCAGTATGATCCATGTTCGTCGCCAGCACCGGATAGACCGTAGCTTCCATGGTCTCCTCCTTCAAAGCTGACCGGAGATCCTTCATATCCCCCGTGGTCTTCCTCAGCTGCGTGCCAACCGTGACCTGGAGTTGGAAAACGGTAGGGATACTTAGAAAGATGAAGACAGGAGGTTCCAAGAGAAAATAATGTACGTAACTCATATGAATAAAGTTTTAGTGGACTCTTGTGTAAATGTTGAAAAGGGAAGACAATGAAGTGAAAGTAGAAAAGTTTGCTTTAATTAGAGTCAATAAAGTTATTTTTGAAGTTACGGTATTTTAAAAATATGACGAAATGCGAGCCTATGACTAGTTATAGGCGAACTTCTTAAAGCTATCGCTGCAGGCAGCTTCAGCATTTCGCCTATGGTCAGCTTTAAAAGCATGATAATATTTGTAGCGATTAGACAAATTTTCTTTAAAATGTTTCTAGATAAACATCAATTCTTAACACTGTAGTATTGTAGGGGATCTACGGTATTTAGCTAGGAATTGCTAGCACAATCTTAGTTATTACGACAACACCCTACTTACTATAAACCAGCTAATGATATTAGTGCGACAATTTATCAGTGCAAGTAACTCCATAGTACTCTCCAGTTTACCGTGACGCTATCAACATTAACGTTTTCCATAGTTCGTTTGCCGGAGGAAATACATGAGGTTGTGTTATATATGGTTGAGGAAATAATAGAAAATTACACAGGAGCGTGCTCCGGAAATCGTAATAAAATACTTATGACAGTTGTGACTAATGTCGATTGTCATTAAGACGATGCTTTATGAATTATTGCGCAATAGACTCCTGAGCTGTTGCACCTATTAAATGTAATAATATAGGCGTGCAATGACAGTTTTCCTACTAGGAAATTGTTAAATTACCTCCATGAATTGTAATGTTAAAACGGAAGACGAAATGACGAAGAATGAGAAACGGTAATATCCCGGCGGCTTGTGATGATTTTAAGTTTTTGAAGAAGTTTAGATTTAGTTGCTATCTATAGATGGATATGAAAATAAGATGGGCTAAAGATGATGATGTTTGGTGAGCGTCACCATTAAATGTATCATTGATGAATTCCCGGCCAAAAATAGACGAGAAATATGCATTTATCTATAGCTCTTTTTGACTAACAACAAACATAAATATTCAGAATTCAGAAGGTAGGGATAACACGCCAAGTGGGTAACAAAATAATACATAGATTTCTAAGAACTTTTAAATATGAAATGGATGCTACAAAGTCCAGAGAAGTCCAACAGGAGGGACTAACGGCCACAGTTGCAAACTGTTTAACAGTAACGCTATGAGCAGGGAAAATGGACTTGGCCTGAAGAGAGGCGAAGGTTACATCCTATTTTAAATAGAATTCTGAAAGAGTTCAAGAAACATGGTACTAAGAATTCTTACCTCCTCCAAAGTGTGGAGCAGCTTTGGGCTCTCCATACGTATATCCTAGCACTTCATAATGGTCATCTCCACCACCGCCTCCGTCCTTATGATGAACATGTTTCACGATGGTATGCTTGTGATGATGATGCTTCACAAACACTGGCACGTGGATCACGACTTTCTTGTGACCGCCTTCGCCTCCACCAGCCAGAATCAGAGTTGACAGCTCCGCCACGCATAGCAGCAACAACTGAAATTGTGACAATATCGAATGTTATGGTTGCTTGGAGTGTTAATAAAAAGACACATAAGACACTTGTGCGAAGTAGTATGAACTCGGTGTCAAATTACAATCAATTTGACCACTGTAACTAATTTCCAACATAAATCTTTGATCGGTTAATAAGACCAGACGAAGCTAAACAGAACTAAGTCAAAAACATGAGAATTTTGAGATTCTTGCTAACTCTATAAACCAAAACTTTGTATGAAAATTACGCAATAGCTATGTAAAATAGTAAAGACCAATTTGACAAAAAGTAATTGCAATTATAAGTTTTATAACGACTACTAAAGATTCGCTAAGAGCCAAAACATCAAACGAATGTCTGCATTGAAACCAAATCGCTAATGCTTGCTTTGCGGGTTAGTAGTAATAACAACGTAAAAGCTAACTGGAACATCAATTCAATTGTTACAATTTTATTACAAGTTGTCACACATCACATTTCACGTAACATTACGTAAAGTTACGTTTTGCTAATGACCGCATGGACTTGAATAGACCGCACAAATACGCTTGGTCGGTGGGGTAACAAAAACTGAATCACTTTCAACAAAAAGATAAAAAAGTACACATTATTCAATGCGAATGTTTGCCTCTCACTCTCGCATTTTATTTTTACTATTTTGTAATTCCATTGTAGAATGAGACCATCCGGACATGGCAATACAGCTTCGCTAGTTCCGCCCAATCTTTACTGTCATTTTCAATAACTTTCTCACAAATAGTACGGCGTTGTTCTATGATAATAAGTTACCGTATCGGGTATCGATGGCTCGATTTGTATACAGTCATTTCGTAACAGAACTTTTAGATAAGAAGCTGAAACGTGACTTCTAACAAACTCTTTCGTTCCGTCATCAGATCAATAAAGTTATTGACTTTGTACTTTGCGTCATAAAAGACAATGCAAGTTTCATTGATGATTAAGTTCACTATGAAGAAGTAAGTCTCCAAAGTATTGTTTTTAAAACGCCACTGGATAATACAATTAGCTTTATCAATACGTTTTCAAAACTTCTCACACTGATTAAGTTTAAATTGATATTTTACAAAATTACAAAAAAAACATCTATGTGTTTTGTAATGCGTGAAATTCCTCGAATGACATCGGAAAATATGTCACTATAACTACAGTGATATATGGTATTACAAGTTCTAAATAACCTCTGTTAGTCATGACTTAATTAGGTTAAATTAATATTGAACGTAAGCATGAAATAGCAGGTGTAGTTAAATGTCCCACTCACCAAATAGCGTGAAGACATTATGAGATTGTTTCGAAGCGTGGGCTCGTGCCGTGGGCGAACGCAGTTACAGACGGATGGTATGTGATAAAGAAATTTAAACAAAACTTCCTTTTATATCGCAACGTGGTACCGTTTCGCGACACTGCCTCTCCACGGATTCTATCTAATCCACAACTATTAAACCTCCGTTGCAATATCGACCGTAACGTAACCGAAGACAATTGAATTCAGAATACGGTACACTTTTATCGAATTGAAAGGCGACAACGGAAAGTAGACCTGAAATCTCGTGTAAAAGGTTGATAATTGCAGATATTTAACTATTCAATTGACTGAAAAGTTAAGGTTGGAAAGAATATGGAGTTTACATGGAAGGTGTAGAGTACAAATTACTTCTTTCGATTAAAAGATCAAGATGGGTGCATAGATGATATGATTATAATAAATCGAAATACTTAATAAACTTCACGATTTACTTTCTTTTACAGGATATCCACTGTTATCTACCATAAAGACTTTATTCTGATGTAACTTGAAAAATCATGATTAGTTAAGAATTTGGAACTTGGACTTTAAAGCGATGGTGTAGAAGTTACTCTCGGCCAAGTTTCATTCAAGCCGGTGTTTTGACCATATTTCAATGCGTGCGTTAAAGTTCGGGTAAATCAATAAATATGACTATATGGGGCAGTGGTAAAAAAGAGCAAATAGTAATAATTATTCAAAACGGAGCCAGAAATTGTGCGTCATCGGAAGCAAATATGTAGCATGTCAGTTTGGCCACTTAAATGTTGCTGACGATTTTTGTCTTGCTGATTGTTGATCACACTGTCGGAAATGATATGTCAAATGGATCCAGCGGACTCTTCAATTGCATGAGCTCCGGTGCATCGTGAGTCTGATGTGGGCCCAACAGCTTAAGCTATCCTTTATGGCTTTAGCTTTTGCTTCTCAACCGACCAAAATGGTGTAATGTTAAGTGTAGTGAGTGTATCATACGTCCTAATTGAGTTTGTAGTTGAAATATAAAACTTCAAAACTTGCCTGACGACGCCCATTATTGATACGTATCTATATTTTTCGAGCGTTCAGCGATTACCCTCTAGCAGTCGGGTAAACATTAGCTAAGAACGCATTGTAGACGCGCGTACTAAAAATGGGCGTTGCGGACAACTAGTTTTGAAGTTTCATATTTCAACTACAAACTCAATTAGGACGTAATGTTTATGCACCATGAGATAGATAAAAAGAAATCCGATACTCAATCATTGATCCGCAGCAAGGGCGCTCAACCTGAAACAGTTTTCTTACAAGGTCAGAGATGATAGTTTCCCCTTCACCATTCCTTCCCCCGCTTACGTCACTTGACACCCGGTGTTATTTGACACCCGTCAATTGTCAAGTGACGTTTCATTAAGTGCTCAGCCATGAGCGTAATTTTTAGGGATTCGTAGGTAATAGAAATACTTATATTTTTATATAGTTTATTAAGTTTGTTAGTTACGGGTTACCCTATAGGTTAAAATTATTATACCAAAAAAAAACTGTATTATACACCGACCCATAGTTCAAATGGTTCCTTCTTTAAACTAACAGATCATTTAAGAAATGCCTAAATTTTATTTAACTCGTATTCAAAAACAAAGATTGACCACAACCACCAAATTAAAATTAATTCAAACAACTGTATTACATAGGTGCTCCATTGAAGATTGACTTGATAAAGTCCCTAGCACACATTTTGTTTTTACCTAACATTTACATTAATACATACATATTATAATCTATCTATACAACTTAATAAAACAGAAGTGTCTGTTTGTAACATTAAAGTAACCGCTTTTTACTTAATGCAAATTCTGTACATGGTACACATACAAAGATATTTTTTTTTTAATTTTTGTCTGTCTGTTCGTCTGTCTGTTTGATCCGGCTAATCTCTGATACGGCTGAACCGATTTTGACGGGACTTTCTCTGGTGGATTGTTGATGTAGTAAGGAATAACTTAGGCTACTTTGGCTAGGTTTACCGAAGCGAAGCGAGGGCGAGTTCACTAGTTATTAATAAAATTAATATCTACTATTTACAAAGTTTTGAGTTTCAGCGACTTGAGGCATTTACTCTCAACCTTGTTGCGTGTTACAGAGACTTCACGGAACCCTCTTTGGGAATAACTGTCCTAGTGATACTTCAGCATGACTCTAATATTATATGCAAGTTCCCCGTATGTTACACAAATGTAATCATGATTAAAGTTGCGTAATGTTTCCATTACGTTGCTTCATACAACCATTTCCGAGTTGCATTGCAATTATCATACGTTTTGAAAGATTGAGATCCCTTTCTATTGCAACGTTTCTGGTGTTGCTGATGCATAGCAGCCTTCGACAACGCAACCCATGACTGACCCATTATCTTACACTTCATGGGGATTCTTAAAATGCCTACAACCATACCTCACAGTATGGTAGGACGAAAAAATAAATAAGTCAGCCTTTAAGTAGTAGGTAGAAACGTAACGCAATTTTTGAAGATTTTTAACTTCCCCTTTTCCCTATGTAACGCGC
>LGAG01001135.1:386630-413941 GCA_001278395.1 Lerema accius | reverse complement strand
AAGAATTTAATATAAATTCCAAATTATTATTATCAAGTAACAATAATATATCAGTGCGTAGACATATCGAAATTTATTCTCTTTATATAGAGGTAGGTGAAAAGAAGCAACACGATTCAAGACTAATTAATAATTTAGACGCAAAGTAAAGTAAAGTTAGGGCTCGCAAATACACCGAAATACATATTATATTGTTTCCGTAATAACATAATTGGGTTGTTGTGAGAATAACCACGGGAAAGTCAGAAGCGAACTGTTCCTACTACGTTGTCCATATTTCCTCATTATTAGGGACTGTTCTTCAAACTGTAATCTACTTTATTTTAGTCAGAAATAGTTTATTAGTAAGAGAGTACTAATTCTGCACCCGATTCTAAATAGTATCTTATTTATGTTAGTGACAAATAACTTGCCAAGTTTGCCTAACCTGCTATAAGAATAAATGATTAATAAGAATACCTGCGAAGGTTATCCATAAAAATAAAACCAAATAAACCTATTTAACTACCAAAAATCTTGCTCATACAGTCTCTACAGTACGGCATAATTTTAAGAACACTTTAATATTTATATGAATTTTGCATTATTTACTCGCAACACATCGCTTACCTTTTTTTAATACACTTGAATACACTTGAATGGTATAGGAATGTATGTAGAAGTCCTATCAAGGTGTGTTGTCATGGCAACGCTAGTTAACCGGTGGACTGCGCCCGAGGAAACGTTGAGGGTCCGATTCACCGTAACACAAAAAATAAGATAAGCCGGCTTTCTATTCCTCTCCTTACTTGTATATAATAAATCTTAAAGGGTCCTCTTCTTAAGTGCAGCGGTACTCAACATTTGGTCGAGTAAAATTGAGTTAGTTAAAAGTACTTTAATAACAAATTAGGTTTTACACCATTTAACAAAATGAAGGCTTAAAATCTTAATAAAATTCTTACGTTTTTCTTAAACAAAATCAGAAAACACAAAGTATAATGTGATGAATCAAAAGAATATTGGAACGTTTTGCTATACAAATATCTGAAGTATTTGGCTATTTGTTATGGACAATACCACTATTAGATGCTATTATTATATAACAGAGTATCAAAATAAATTTCGTTAGGATTTTGTGAGATCACCGAATTCACCAAGACAGAGATTTTACTTTAAATATTTGAAACCGATAATTTCTATCAAGAATCTTTTTTTTTTCACTACTCGAATATTATATTAGTGTAACTTAACATTCATTATAATTATATTGATTAAATTAAATTCCGTACCCTTCAAAAGGTTAAATAATTTTAAAATGAATATTGTAATAGGACACGTACATCGTGCAATGAGTTTTAAAACCTTTTAATATAGCCCTTAAAGTATAGGAGCGAGCCACCTCCACCCAACTAACAAGTTTCACAGCCTCTGGCTAACATTTTAATGTGGCCTAATAATCAGAAAGAATAAAAAAATGGAAGTGTAGCGGTAGACTTCACTAGATTGATGCTTCTCTAGTACTTGATGCACTCTTATCGATGGTTTTTTCTTTTTTATGTTACGTAGTTTGAATATTGCCCTCGTAATAGGCGGGACCGTTAAGTGTTTGAGAATTCTCGACAGTGAATGAACTCTGTATCTATGATGGAACATTTTTACAGTGTGTTTCTAACCAAGCGGCTTTTTCGTTTAAACCGACTTTTTGTTAGAAAAGTTAAATGGGGCAATTTGTAATATGCCTGGTTTTGTAGTTTTTGTATGTGTTTGTTCTGTGAAACTTTTTCACGTTTATACATCATTATGTAATTGAGGCTGTTGAGTGTTTATTCAATTGAATTTCAATTATGTTTTAACTACGCCTCGAACACCGACAGGCACGATTGCTTCCAAGAATGCAGTTCAAATTTTTCAAAAGGCGTTACTAACGATTCGTTACAATCCATTTGTGGTCTATAACTGTCTATAATATCACGCTGCTTCGGTGTGGTTTGGAAGGGTTAACAAATAATGTTCGTGTAACTTTAGCATGTTTTAATTAAATTAGGGTTTAACCCATTAATGACCAAATCATAGAAAACCTTGTTCATTATCTCCTTACAACTAAGACTTAGATGTGTTGTACATTGCTACAGTGCAGATTGGTGAAGAGCTCATTGGCAACCCAAGTATTTAAATTTTTAAGCTTCCATAAATCGCCGACGTGCAATAACCACTGTCATCAACTTGACAACTAATAAACGTGTTTACCGAAGCACGGAAGCGCTTAAGAAATAAAAAAAATATGTGCATAGTTTCTTTTACTCTCTTACTCTCCATTAAGTTAAATCACATTTAAGAAAGGGTGGTAGTTTCCAAACAAAAATGGGGTACCTACCTAACTATGAATGAGAAACTTGTTTATTCATATTAATTGAATTTTAGACTTTTGTCGTTTTTCCTACTAGCGGTCATCTAATCTGACGCCAGACACACCAGACTACTTGTTTTTTTTAAATGACATGCAACGTAACGAAACGTGTCGTTGACATCGGCACTGAATAAAAATAATACCATCAATTGACGCGCTTATTTACCGATGAAGTATTACTTAAAAAATGTACACATTCCGCAAAGAAATAAATTATGGTTGTAGTGTATTGAAAACGCAAGTGAGAACCAGTCAAGTACTGGAATAGTTCCGGCTGGTCTGGCAACTGATGCGTGATTGCAATGCAATGTCGTCTTAACGACAGCGACATTATCGAGTAATAGGTATATCTATGTATCTAAGTGTGCTACTATATGTGGATATAACTTGTATAACATTAATCATAAGTCTACATTGGAAGATATAACTGTATTCTTGAATAGGTCGGGACCCAATGATTTTCGAGTGTATGTATGAAAGTATGTATGTGTCATAGCCTAGTGGTTTGAAGCTTGATCTCTCAAATGGGAGTTCCTGGGTTCGAATACCTGGGCATGCTGGCTAGACAAACGTGTGTTTGTCATTGAACTGATAGTTATAAAAGTTTTGTAAATCATTTTAGAGGGACCGAATATGGTTTCAAACTAAAATTGGTAGATAGTTAGTGGTGCTGTCTTCAAGATACTTCTAGCGACCAGCCTAACTATTGAAACGTCCCCATAGCAAAAGTTGTCCGCTATGATGAGCTTTTGTTTAACATAATCTACATAAAAATTGAAGTTCGGTAGTAACTGATATCGAAAACTAAGTAAGTATGACACAAAATATATAACTGAACTCCTGACCTATCTTCTAGTGTGTGCAGAAAATTGTCTAACTTATCATTGGCTAATGCGACATTTAGTTAGCATTGTCGTTTGAAGTTGGCTATGCGTTCATTGTTCAAAGTATCATACATACATAGACATATGGACGAGTGTACATGAACACACAAGACTGATAGTTAGGTGTCAAGACATTGCGTGCGTACTAACTTCCTGCTGTTACGGTAGCGGTGAAACTCATGAAAATGCGAGCGATCAGGGAAACGCGTCGAGAAAGTGATTTATTAATTCAACCTAAAATTCAGTCGGTTTACAATTTTGCGTAGGTAAGCTTAACGTCTGCTTGTTGACGTGGTTATAACGCTGTAACGCTATATGAATAATTTATGATTAATTATATGCTCAATGAGCTAGCTCGTGTCATGGCAGTGATATGTTAAAGATAACATAGCTTGATAATGAGAGATATAAGTGCCTTTTTTTCGTGTGGAAAGACTCGGCTCATGCATCCGGCCACGGGAAGCCGAATAGGTATGTGGTATACTCGAACCCACTAAAAGCACACGGTGTCTAATATCTAATAATCTATAAGTGCCTGTTGTATGGTTCGCTCATAGGTCGTCAAAGTTAGTCTACAGGTGCGAATAGTAAGTGGATGGGTTTAATTATTCAACAGCTATAACTCTTCATCCACCTATTTACATTATACATTGACGCATTGAAAAAAAAAAAAGAAATATTTTTGATGGGTGCTTGAAGAGTCATTATTAGTGCGCGGGCGCAGTCGTCATCAGACCGTGGCTCTCTGGAGAAAGATAACAATTTAATAGTTGCATGGGTAATAAAAAGACTTCAAAATTGATCACAATTACCGTGCTTACATCCTCGTAACGTTATAATAACTGGTTCCCGCCTGTGTGTATAATGAAAGGTTACGATCGATAAGCCATTCAAGATGCTCTGCTGTAAGACATTGAGAATCACGGTTCAAAACTATTAAATAATGCTGTGACTTATTATTATAACGATAATAATTCACCTATACGTTTAAACACTCATTTTACTTGCCGCATCCTATGATGGTTGGTTCAATTTGACGTTTGTCGATAAATGTATGTTGTAGAATTGTAAAAAATTGTCGTACTTTTTTTGTCATGTCATATTTAGTGAAATAGATCTGCATACTTATTATTGTACCTATCCATAAATTAGTAGTATCACATTGAACAGGAAATTCTATTACCTACTGAAATAATTAAAATGAAAACTAGCGTATTTGTAGCATAAATAACATGGATGGTTCTAGACTTTTACCCAGGAAACTATTGTTTCTGCAGGATAGAGGTAACTTGTGTGCAGAAGCAAAGCGTGGATGGGCCAATAGTATGGAAAATATTTAGCAGAGCAACGTTTTTCATCGATTCTAGTATTATATTATATAGAATAAAGAAACGCAAAGAGAAAATATTGTACGAATAAGGAAATTATTATTTATTCGTATTGTTAATACGCTGCTTGCTAGAGAAAGTGTTGAGTTTGCACAATTACGCCTCAATATATGCCAATAGTGCGTATTTTCTTATGCAACACTGTTATCTAAGGAGTGGACTGTTATTTATAATTATTTCCTATTTTAACAATCGTCTAAAGACATGTCAGAATACACGCAACTTGTAAAATATGATAAACATTTCGAAACCAAAAGTTATGTTCAATTATTCCTTATCCTCAAACATCATTTGGAAACCACTGGACAGATTATAAGGAACTCTTGAAATCTATGTAGGTACTAATAATATCAAAATCATAACCCTTCTTTTCGCTTCGCCGTAGTCGGTTAAAAACTGAAACGGAGTCAAAAAAAATTATGTTAAACATTTTTTGGCAATTTTATTAGAGCTTTGATATCCATACAGAGGGCGAAACCTTTTTTTAAGAACATAGTGTCTGGTCTCTTTGTTAACCAAGAAACCATTACTGAACTCATATAGATGAAAATAGTCGATTCTATACGGGGATGTATAGGAATAGATGTTTAGGAATCATTTTATAAGCATTCAAAGGTACAAATATCTCCAGGACCACTTACATCTGAAACGAGTCCACACTTTTATGTTTAAATGCCTGAAATAGAAAAAGGTTAGCCCAATTATAAATTAAGGTCAAAAAATACCTTACACGTTCGAATTGGTGCCCAAGAGTACTTATCAGAAAAATACAAGCTTGATTTTGGGGACTGCAAGTACTTACGAATTCCAAGCGATTGTCACCCTAAACGTACAATCGCAAACGACATAATTGACGTAATAATAAAGTCGGTACGACGTTGTTACCGTGTGTAGTGTTATGCAACCGACACGGACTATGCAGCTTGAAGAAATGAACATTGAACGCTGTCACTATAGCAGTTCCATTGTTTTCATCGACTACAAACAAACGTGGATGCAGAGTGTTAATGTGTTTCTTAAAGCCAAGGATTTGATAGGTATTGTAAATCGAGATATTAGTTATTCATTTGCCATACACATCATATAAAATACAGATGACACCTGTACAGATGATATGCGAACAGTGTATTATCCCATTTCTGGCGTACAAATCTTAGGTCAAATCACACAAATCATACAATCTTACTAAGCAATGCAAACAATACAAACAAGAATATTTATAATAATATTTAATTACTGTAAAAGTAAGTTATTTATTACTTTAATTATTATTATTTAGTTAGTTAGGTATTACTGTAAAATGAGATATCAATGGGTTTAACTCATTTTTTGTTATGATGCATAGGGCTGCAAAATGAGCTGTTGGTTCCTAAGATGAAATAAATAATTGAATTTAAATAATAGTAAGTATTTATCTGTTATTATTAAATAATGTTAAATTCTAAAGAATATTGGCCCCGTTTCTAGACATATGACTTTGTCATCTGTAGCTAGGTATATAGACCAATTCTACATTATTATCTTTTATTTGACGTAGTGAATTATGGTCGAAATATGACCGGGTGCTATTGTAAGTTATTATTATATGAAAAAATCGGTTATCTCATTCCACAAGCCCTCAAAATCAGGATATGGTTTTAATCTAAGTTGGTAACTTATTTCTGTAACATTACAAGCGTTCATTACGCTGTCTATAATGTTAATAGGTACACCTACTTTTTTCATACTGTTAACAGATCGTGTATGTAATTCATACGTGTGTAACTTATTACATGTACTTAAAAAGTTTAGTTTTTTGTTTCGCTCCACCAGACGGAGGGTATTTATAATTGTAACGTTCCGCACAGTTCCGGCTGGATTTAAATTGTCGGGCATAACAACCAAACATAATCTGTATTAGCGTAAGCAAGCAAATGATCTCACAGCCAGGCGGGAGGCGACATGCGTCTATTCTTAGTGATTTATCAATGCATGAGCTGTTGCCCACAGCTTTGCTTGCGGAAATTATAATCTTGCGGTGATATTTACCCCCTTAAGGGGTGATTTAAAAAAAATCGTTGTATTAGGTTTTTTATCCCTTTCAACCATAAACCCAAATACGAAATTGCAAACTGCTAGCTTTAAAAGGTTAATTTTCATACAACCCTTCATCCCCTATTTCCCCCCCTTAAAGTGTGACTTTCCAAAAATCCGTTCTTAGTGCTCCCCTACACCGTGTAAGGAACCTCTGTGCCAAGTTTCATGCTTCCAGGTCTACATGTTTAGGCTGTAGCGTGTTTGTCAGTCAGTTAACATTTTTATTAAGTATGATTTATGTAAGGCATACCAACTAAGTATTTAAATTAAAGTTAAACATGTACAGAATCGCAAAATCATTACATTTTTATGCAATTAAATTAAAGGTTTGTACAATATTGTTTTATAAAGATACTGTAATGAGACAATTGTGTTAGTATCTATTACAAAAAATACCAATCGTAATCGTACCGTGATCGACAAATAATCCGGAGTGATTCATTAAATGGGGAATAAACTCTAATTTGCTTTGAAATAAAATTAAACTATCCTAAGCTAATTCGAACTTAGAATCAGACATTTGAGTTTAAAAATATTTTTATTAATACGGATCGTAATTAAGGAATCCTAAAGAATATTTCTTATCCTTGAGAAACTGGCAATAAATGTTTCTTTTTGTAACTACAAATTTCAAATTCAAATTCAAAATCATTTATTCATATAGGTATTAATGATACACTTATGCACGTCATCTTTTAATCTACTCCCGTTTCGTAAAGGTGTTTTAATGTGGAGGAGAAGAAACGGGGAGAAGAAACTCCCCCGCACGTCTTTTTAAAAAATAGTTATTATTATTATACAATACTATAGGTACCATTTTTTACAAAATTTATATTCTAACCTGAACGGAACTGGATGCAGAACTACTCATATCCAAGCATCTTTATCATTAATATATTCCTCTACATTATAATATCCCTTACTACGCCTAAATGACCCTCCTTCCCAATACTCCTCCATGTTTTCTCAAATTGAAATATTTTTTTTCGTCATAGGACTTACATAACAACCGCCAAAAAATATAAATTACTTACAGTCATGTTAATATTGATATAGGAAAACGAAACCGATGTACCTAACTAAAAATCCTCAAGTTTCCGATAAAAGCAAAAATCTGTTTAAAAATCATACATACATTTATATCGAAATAATCACAACTAACATAAGAAAATGATAAATTATGTTTTTGAGATTAAATAAAAATTTTGGTAATTGCGCGGTGTGGTGGAGATCAGGTATGGGATTCGAACCCACGTCTCTAGAGGTGCGCTCCATGCTAACGCAATGTCCTCATAAAATTGTAAGATAATACGAATAATTTGTTGGGAGGTAGGTTTGAATATGAAATGAAAATTCAAAATCAATTTCATTTTAACAAAATAAAATGCTTACTGAATCAGTCAGTGATATAAGTAAATCACTTATAAGTAAATAGATCGATTTGGCATTTGTAGATTTACAGGGATTCTAAACTAGAAATTTTAATTTCATTGTACAGTCTGGAAAACAAGGTTCGTTACATTTTGAAGAAGAAAATATATAAGAGTGTAAAGTGTCAAACAAAAAATAATTATATTTATTGTTATGGCTTGTAATATTTCTGGTTCAGCGTTATTATTGTAAAGTTGTTAAATTAACAATGGTTTCGTTGTTGTAACATGGTCGAGGCTTACCCTTTGACTTCCCAAACTAATGAAGTTTTGTATAATTTGTATAAAAGTTTCCAAACCGAATGCAATAGCAATCCGAGCAGTACTCTTTAATTAGTTAATTGATGTACCTGAATATAAAAAATTATAAAATAATATTTAAAACGAATAGTTTCTTTCTTTGTTTGTTAACCGTACACAACTACAAATTCAAAAAACGTCTCAAAAGTGATTTACCTATACTTTAGTTAAAGCGACCATACACTGTTTATGTAAAGTTTGACACATGGGACGTCTAAATCTGACTCAAAAATAAAATATTTACTACTATGTACTAGTGGATCCGCCCTCGCTTCGCTTCCGTGTACCTTTTGTTCTGTGTACCTGTTGTTTCCTAATTCATTCATTGTTCTGTCAAATCAGCCATTTTGGCGTGATGCTCTTTCAAACACAAAATAAAAAACTTTCAATAATTGTATTTTATGTATAGATATATTACCTATATTATGGTAGAAAATCGAATAAAAAAGAGCCCCGATGATATTTTGAAAAAAGAGCCCCAATGATATTTTGAAAAAAGAGCCCCGATGATATGTTGAAAATTGAAACATAAGGACCATTCTAATGGATGGATATGTTAGAAGGTGTCAACCCTGCTAGAGCAGTCTTGTCATGCGGATGTCCACGCGTTTTGTCACGCCAATGAACTCCGCCACTTATCACATTCATCGCGTAACTTAAATTGCATTACATTTTATAACACTAGGTAACGGATCGAGCATTTACATGTAATAAGGTGCTATTATGATTAATGATCTGCGGATGTGAAATTGAAATTAAGTTAAGGGAATCTCATCTAATCTTACGTTGAGGAGTCACGATTCCCCCATTGTATTAAGGAATCGTAAGACTTTTTGAATTGATTTTAGAAGATCTATGCTGCAATAATTTGCACATTGATTCAAATAGGGGGACAAAATAAACAATTTTTTTTTTGTAAAACTAAAGGTCCGGGCAGACTTTGTCCTGCTACATATTCTGTTTTTTAGTGTGTTTACTTCCTTAGTTTTCCACATAAGGTATCTCCTGACCTTCAATTTTCATAATACCTTTCATAAAATGAGTATTCACTTTTTTGGAATACTTCCTATGGCGACATGAAGTATCTCGACATTGGCACCACCTACCGGGTTCAACTGTGTTTCGTCCATACTATGTCCCTCTAAAATATCTTACAAAATTTTCATTGACATTGGTCCAGTTGTTTAGGAGGAGTTCTGTGACAAATGCACATAATAATATCTACGCTGTGTTTTCATCTATCAAGAAGATGATCAGCTGTTATCAGCTTGAAGCAGTTTCCCTTCTCAATTGTAAGAAGCTACTTAAGCTCATGTATATGGCGGTTGGACCGCACAGAACTCCTTAAAGCAGTAGGCAGCAGCTCCGTCTATGACATCGGACCAACTAAAGTTTCCGAAACGAACGACCACTTTCAGTATTCCCTCAGTACCACGACATGAGAACCTTCTAGAGGTGGGTCTGTAACAACTTTTCCGGCTCGCAGCGCATTGATACCAAGTCACAAATTGTCGACACCTGTTGCGGCACTGCTATCAGGATGCTCCTCTGCCTGAAAATACATTATAAAAAACTTGTCAACTCGTCTATCAGCTATTAGCATAAAAATTTATTGTCCATACGGGTTTGACATTCAATTTAAACTGTTTGATGTATGTCCTATTATCCTATAAATCTCGAAGACAGCAAAGAAGTGTCCGCACCGTCGCGGTCGGCTCGGACGATGCATTTGCACAAACTGCACTCCGTGTCCTCTGAAGCATGAAAATGAATGTTATAAATGAACACGCGCATCGTAATAATTATCATAAGAGCTTCAAGTGTAGTGCTGCTTCGACTTCTGTTGTTAGGAGGACTTGATCGTTCGTTCGCGTAAAAATCGGAAGGCGGCAATGGATTGGTTGAAATTGGTCGGTATTTCCTTTAGTGCTTTAGTGTTGGGTGACAGTGACAAGTGACGTGGTCGAAGTGGAAACGTGTTGTGATGCTACGTGTTCTTGTGTTTGATAAGGATGGTGGTTGATAGTTGCGACATCTGCTTCTCGTTTTGTACTGACTGACTGACATTGCAAAGCTTAAGGTGGCTAAAGAAATGCATGGGTATAGATCTGTGTGTGGGGAGCTAAGAAGGGATTTTTTTGAAATTCTTCCCCTAGAGGGGTACATGTTTGGTTAAAACAATTAACTTGAAACTATACATTTTGTCTGACTTAAAGTATATAAAACGATGTATTAGTAATTCCCCCTATATGATCATTCATTTTATCATTCGTTACCATCTCATGATGGTAATATTCTGTACCCTTTATTCCAATCAAGTTTGACAAATAACAACACCTAGACAATATCTCCATTTATCGGATGAACCTCCTTAATAATTTTTGTTGGGACATTTTGTATTTCTTCGGAAATCTGGAGATTATATGAAATTTCGGGATAATTCAGAGGAATAAAACTAAAACGACTAATACTCTAAAAGCCGAATGTTGGATTGCTTAGAGGCACAACTATCAATATATCCTAAATCCTTACGAAGCTTAACGAGACCAAACGAGACAAAATATAGTTTTATGTACGACAAAACAAGAGTACCGAGATTAAAGCTCAATCCACTAATGGTTTATTACCGACGACGAGTCTTTCCTCGTAACAGAGTTCTGGAGCATAGCTCTTCCATGCTGCTCTAATGTGAATCGGCGGAGGGATTAGTGGACAATCCAAGTATCGCAAGCTTCATCTGTCATCTAACTATTATTTTGAAATAATGCGACTCGCGGACCCGGACTATAATAATCTACCTTCTCTCTTCCTTATATCTTTAACTTCAAAGCCCTAGGTTGCCTGGAAGAGATCGCTGCTGAGCGAAAGGCCTTTAGTATCTCTTTTTTTATTGTCTTTTTCATAAATGTATAATTTTCATTGGTGTACAATAAAGGATATTATTATTATTATTAATATTGCTGAGGGCGCACTAGACAGCCAGCAGACTACGACAACCAAATATATTTGAGCAGCCAGCAGCCAAGTTTCGGCAGCCTCACGAAAATTATGCTCGTGTTCCCATACAACGTCATACATTCGCTAGGTTGCCGCAGCTTGGTTACCTAGTGCGCGCTCGGCGTAGGGTCGAACACTGGTTTTGTTTAGTTTTGGCACTGTCCATAGTCGACCTGCTGCAAAGATGATATTAGCAGCTTGAAGTCGTCGACGAGAAATTATATGAAAGCGATTTGGCGCTAACAATAATTATAATTATAGTACAAGAGAAAACTCATAGTATAACACGTGAAGTTATCCCACTATTTGTATAAGTAAAATGTAAATCACTGAGAAAAATATTAGACTTTATAATCCACATATTTCGTTGTTTTGTGTACCTATGTAGGTAATTTGAGTTATTAGTAAAATTACAAAAACAGGTTTTCCGTTACTTTCAGCCGTTATTCTGATTAGAACATGAAAGGTCATAGGTCACACGTAAAAAACAATTACTGATCTTTTTCTTAATAATAAGAGTAAAAAAATATAAATTAATACAAAATACATAGATTATGATAAAACTCATTGGGTCTTTGTATTTACTTTTATGTATCACGTAATACTATGTAAGCATCAAATGTTAATTACAAGTTATTTTAACAATACAAATTAGTTTAAAAAATGGGTTTACGATAGGAAGCTATTAATTATTATGGCACCTAGGCTGGTCATACACCGACTACTTCAAACAGTTGCGTGTTCGTTTATGGCCAGTGCTAAACACTATCAAAACCAGTGTTCCAAAGAGACTTATATTAGCTGGGCCCATTATTTATTTGATCAAATTACACTGCGAGATCGAATCAGTGTGCGGGACTCCAACTCTTTTTCGATACAGGGGGTGTTTAAAATTAGATATTTATTTGTGTAGTAAAACAAGTATTGTCTGTCAACTCGCACTTGGCTAGCGTGGTGGACTATGATCTGTACCCTTCACATTGTGAGAGGAGACCTGAGCCCAGCAGTCGGACAATAATGGGTTATGATGATGATGATGTAATAAAACAATATTAATTATTTATGTTTTTTATTTAGTATTTCTTTGTTACAGTTCGCTCTTCTTGTAGCTGTAGCTTCGGTACACATCACGGCAGATGGACCTAAGTAAGTTATATAATGTTTTTCTTATCTGGGAATTAATAAGATTAAATTAATTACATAGTTGAGGCACAGACCCATAAAAAAAATAGACGGAGCCATCCAGCCGAAAAGTGAGGAACATAAATATGGAGCCACTCGAACATATGAAGCCGCCGCTCGGTATTGCCATATAGAGCGAGTGATAGATTTTGGTTTGTAACTTATTTAGTGGCGATCGCTCTATCTACTCTTTTTATGGGTCTGTGAGTGGAGGTTATGTTTGTTTTATTGACATTATTATTGAACAAAAATAGGGTTTTACAAAACAAGTAATTGTAATATATTATTTTGCAGTAACAAATCCTTATTTGTTTTGTAGTTGAATGCTTGCGTACAAAGTGATAAATTTAATTTATGTTAATTGCGAAATATTTATTCTGTTTGCTTTGTATAAGCTACGCGAATGAACTAAATTATGCCGCTAGCGACAAAACTGATACATTTCTTCGCCATGCTAATTGCTCAGACCGCACGAACAGTCAGGTAATAATCGATTAGGGAATAGAAAGTGTCAGTGGCGCCCTCTACAAACTTGCTTCAAATTGTAACAGCTGGTTACGGACGGAATCGTGCAGGAGGGAAAGCAACCGTCGTTTCACGCGCATGCCGTTGACACTAGACGGAACACTCGGGCTCATAAAAACCAGCTAAGCTTGCATGCGATCGATCAACGCGCACCAACTATCCGCCTTATACATTTAATGTCTTCCTTGTAACGCCGACGCGTCGAGCATCAAAGCGAATAATTTATTCATTCGACGAAATTACTCGATTCGATAATCGGTATAGCAGCACCCTTTCTTTTGTTTCAGGAAAAAGATTCGCATACATCTACCACAGAAGGTGAAACATATACACCACCATAAGAAGATATACATAACGAACCACGCTGCACCCACGCAGTATGCTCCGGCCTTCATGCCGGGTGGGGACGGTGCGGTGGCGTTGCCCTCGAACGTCGCCTTGCCATCGGTGACGAATATCCTTCCGCTCAACTCCGTGGAAATCATTGATGAAAACCAGCATCGATTGCACGGCATTTCCCCGGCGGCTTCTAAACTATTGCCGCTGTACCACGCTCGGGGATATTATGGACCAACCACTAGCGAACTAGAGGACGATTACGATCTTAATCCTCCACCGGACACGGTAGACAGTTACTTACCTGCTGCATACTCATCACCCGCCACGAGCTCCCAGAATCATCTGCCGAAGAAAGTGAAGATTGTAAAGATTAACGACCAACCGCGCAAGAAGGTTGTCCGCAAAGGAAAACACAAAAGGGTCGTTGTTCGCAAACGACCTCAACCACCTCCCCCTGTCGATGAGGAGGTTCCAGTGACCAACTTCCACGAACAATTTTATGCAGACTTAGACAGCTCTGGAATCATACGGAAAATTAAAAAACCTCCACGAGTTGAAAAAATTGTTGACGGTGATACAGAACACATCCATGCCTATAGTGAAGAGCATATTCATAAATTAGTGTTTGATGACTCGAATAAATACAACAGCGTCGTTGGAATGGATCCTGTATCAAGTATGACAGCAATCAGTCCGGCTCGACCAATTAATCCTTACAAGAATTCACAAACTATAATAGCAATTCCGTCTGATTCCTTTACAAAATTGGCGGGCTTAGGGCCAATAGCAGCTCCAGCACCACTTGAGTATGCAGCATATAATCGAGATGTAACACATGATCACATATTTCATGATCATGGTGAAATACCTGCTGATGTCGACATTACCAAAGATGCACTAAGTTTACCTCCGAAAGTGTCCTACAACAGCAAAGGTTTAAGAATTTCTGGAGGATCGCATAAAAAGCAGAAAAACAAGTATGGTCAGCGAACGAAAAAGATCCCTAAACCTCATCCAACCGACTTATCTTATTACGAAAGTATTTACACGCCAAATAGGCCGAAAAAATCACATAGACAAACTTTGCCATTTCTCGATGAAATAGATTCAAATTTAAATTTAAACGATTATAGAACCATAAACAATGAAAGGTATAAAGATACAAATATAGTAAAGCCCCGTAATTTGACACCAACTTATTATGGAAAATCAGCATATGACTACCGAGTTCAACAAGATAGCGCATCGGCCCCATTCTCTGTGTCATCTACAGTTGTTCACGACTATACACCGAAAGGTTATGCTAGCGCATCATCATCTGCTCCAAGGTACAAAGATCCTTTCGTGAACTTCAAAGACAACTATGCGAATACTTACGAATATGATACTTATGCATCCTCATCAAACATATTTGCTACTGAGGATAAAAACGAAAATTCTGTTTACGCACTTCCAGAGAAGAAAAGCTCGAAAAAGTCAGTATCGACACAAAATATAAGTTTTGGAGGGCAAGACCATTTAACGTACGTCGATCATTTGGAACAAAGCAGTTTATCTGACGACGAAACTCCAACTGCATTGGATTTTGATCAGTTCGACCAATCACAGCTGATAAATTCACCGACTCCAACGCCGTTTACGATAAAAGAATCATCACCAGTGCATCCCTATTATACAGCGATGGCAGTGAAAGCAATGCATGATCAGCCTGCCATGGGCGCAGCATCCAATAATAATTACCAATATGCTGAAGCCCCGACTCCATCAACTCCATTTACTACCTCATTACCAACAACGACCAGTCTTCCTCCTCAATCATCGCCAGTATATAACAACGTACTAAGCACAAGCCCTCCAGAACCAATAGAATATAATATAGAAACCAAACAGAGTAAGAGATATAAAGAACCAAACAAAAATGTGAATGTAGCAAACGGTGAAACAAATCTTAGAGAAACGTATGTTCATAAAGACGTTAATATGCCAGTAGACCACAGGGTTAGATCTCTTCAGACTGATCAAGTTCTCGTCCATCATAATCCAATTACTGGAAGAGCAAAACTCAAGTACGGTGATAAAATTTGAATGAACAAAGTGGTTAAGTATTTATAAGTAGTGTAGGCACCCGTGATCTTAGCTCTATTCGAGAGACGCCGACGGTGAATCTCGTTCGAAGCTAACACTAGAAAATCTAATTATTTATTTTCATTGTACTAATACCCTCAATAATCACTACGATTATTGAATGTAAATAGTTTGCGAACTCATGCATTTTATGTACGAACTCTAAAGTGAAGTTGTGACAGTAAAGTAATAAAAAATCATAAAATAATGAAACTAACAAGCAACAGAAGTTTTTTTTGTGTCAAATGTGATGATTACCAGTGTTTGGAACAAACATAATGAGGTTAGTGTCTAATTGTTTTCAATCTTGTGCCTACCTAATTATTCTCGATGAAAGTAATAGAGTACCAATCTAAATTAAAAACTAAACTAAAAATAAAAACCAATCAGTGACTCAATGGTTTTTTTCAGTTGCATAAAATGCGCTTAAGCCTTATTGCTATAATTTTTCGTTCAGGCGCTGAGAAATCTTGGAATCATGTAAAACTTTCTAAGAGAATTACATTCCAATACTGCTTTTCTAGTCGTAAGGTGTGTACATAACTATTTCGTTTTTCTTTTGGATTACCCAGTTGAACACAAAATTATATTACCGTTATTGTTCAACGCAACATAATTGAACTACAAATCATATCTACTTTCTAGAGATAGGCTCATTTACGTTAGTAAACAATATTTTTTTAAATTTTAATTTACGTTAAAATACCACGCCAATTGAAATTCATAAATAACTAATTTAAATTAAATTTCGAGCGCGCATGCCTCTAGGCGACTATGATTGAGATTGCTATGTATTACTGTAGGCGTTTAAAATAAAATAAAATTATTGCACTATTTCCTATAGATTGGAACGGAAATGTTTATTAGATGCGTTTCTGTCCAATACTAATTTGCTTAAGTGTATAAAAATAATAAGTGTCAAGTATATCTACATTTTAACGTCCCCTAAACTCATTATCTATTTAATACTGGTAGGATATGAAGATAAGAGCCATCAAAAAACAGGAAACATTATTATTTATTTATTTCATCTAAGCTTTCTCATGTTCATGTTGTTCATATAGCCGATTAACAGGCTAAGGAGATGTCTAGGAAAGTGGTTATCGTGGCCAATAGAAATCCTTTCACATACCATCCCATTGACGTCAAAAGTTTACTTTAATAACTTCCGTTCAAAGGTTCCCAGCGAAGCAGAAATTAGGCTGATAAGTTTTAAGTAGTTTTTGTTGCCAGTCTGTGTGCGTTTCCTTTATCGAATTGTGTTGTTTATAACACAACATACAGGCCCACAGGTACTCAAAGAATCCTGGTATATGTATATACAGGGTGTAATCGTTAAGTGTGCACAGGCGATTATTCCGCAACTATTATAGATATCAGAAAACTTGTAACTGATATTGAAAGTACATTACCTAATGAGTAAAATGGCAATGATAATTTTTTTTAAATAAAAGTAGAAATATCCAAAAATTATACATTAAACACTCCCATACATTTTATTTCTTAGTAAGTACAACATTTTGAATTCATAGCAGGTGATCGAAATGACGTCCTCGTTGTTGCAATACAATGACGAGCTTTATTTTAGAAACCTAAATGAACTTTCCATAACACCATAATTTATAAATTGCACGACATACACGATTCTGTAACTCTTCTAGGCTGTGTACTCTCTCTGCGTTCACGTGGTCTTTGTCAAATCCCCACAGGAAGAAATCACAAGGCGTGAGATACAGGGATCTGGCTGGCCAAGGGGTTGCACTATTATTGGCTACTAAGCCATAAAATTGTTTCGTAAGAAAATAATTAATATGATAAGGGTAAATAGTAGGTACTATTCTACTTAAAATAAAGAAATCAAAATTTTTCTTCTATGTCATACACAATGTACGGGAGTGTTTAATGTAATTTTTTTTGATATTTCTTGTCGTATTTTTAAAAAGTTATTATTGCCATTTTACTCATTAGATAATGTACTTTCGATATCAGTTTAAAGTTTTTTGATATCTGCAATAGTTACGGAATAATCGCCTGTGCACACTTAACGATTACACCCGGTATATGTATAGTAGGTATGTATAGTTTGTGTACACCTAATTAACTTCTATGAAGCCGATAGTAAGTGTAATTGTAAGTTCTTGCGAGCGACATTTCTATTTGACGGCGGTAATAGTTACAACTTCCCGTTCTACTAGCCCGGAGCTTTAGGAAGTAAGAGTGAAGGGCTTAAAGCTTACGTAAGCGTCCTTTGACCATTGGTCATACTATCAACGAGGAAATGGTGCATGGTGTACTGCAGCCTTCGGTATATCGACATTGGAAACTGCGATTAGAATCGTTGTGAGAGGTAAGTAGATTTTATTTTACTTTGTTTTTATTACTTTTAATTACATGTTAAATTATATTTTAACGATTTTGAATTTCTCCAACAGTCATAAACGTGGTTGTAAAAATCAGATGTATTTTATATTGGTTAGTACAGTTATCCAGTAAACGTAGCGTAAACGATATTATTGACATTATGATAATGAAAAATTCATAAATTATGCAATACAAATTATGACGCCCAAGGCCCACTGCATAGATAAGAGTGGCCACTGACTTGACTAATTCTTGTCATCTACCAATAACAATATGGACGGCTTAACGACTTTTTTGCCACTAGCGGGCACCCATCCTCTTTCCGACCGCGCCCGCAGTTGCTTAACTTCAACTTCATCAATTAATCAACAAGCTAGTTTCAACGTAAGACGCGCCGGGCTAGTTATTTTCTAGTACATTCAATGAATGTCTTTACAATTTCATTTTCTCTTTTATCGCCGACTGGGAGACATATTTCCGCTACTACGATAAATTATGTAAGTGAATGTCAATGGCTGTATCTATGCGTAAAGCCTTCACATTGCTTAGAAGAGAGATACAAATACGCTTTACGTAAGGCATTTCAATTATTTTAAAAGGTCGCATTATGTAATAACTAGACATTCAGCGGTTTCAAATTAACGTTAAAATTTATCTATACTAATTGATATGGCTCGATCTTTGAATACTATGAGGTTTAGCATAGGTACCTACTCCATAACGCTGCTCTAGTGCGGTTTAGTGGAGAGGTCAATGGCCTTTGATGACTAGCTCACAAAATCTTACTGAATATGAAAAAGGATGTATTTAATATCATTGAATGAATGTATTTTAATGACTTATTATGACATCAGGAATTATTTCCGAACGTATGTATGTATGTCCATTTCTTCAGCAAATTCCAAAGCCCAAATAGCTTGAAAGATTGAAACTTAAGAGGTGATATTGAATTCGTCTCTATGAAATGATTATGGGCTACGTATTAAACAGACGAATCCATAGAAATGTTTAGGAGCCCAGATATTACTTAAGCTTATTTTAAGCCAGGACTTATTTGGCAAAGGAAAGCTCGACAGGAGCTTTGAATGTAAATCATATCCGTAACAAAAGCCTAACAAAAGCAAGTCTGGTAAAAAATGTCTCTGAATTTTAAAGTATTAATTTTGTATTGTCTATTTGGTAGTTTGGCTGTTAATGATAAGGTTGTCGACTAGTGCTTACCCAAAGGGGCGTGTTCATGTACAGTATGTGGCAACGATTACCATAATATCATACTTAACTACACTAGTATATACTTACCATACTTACTCTGAGATGACCCGGTGGTTTCCCCACGATTACTTTCACGATGCGGCCGTTACGTAACTGTCATTATCTTTTGTTCCACACTCGAATGCAAAAACTGGTGAAAATAAGCGTTCGTTTTTAATTACATTACTCGGGGATAAATTATCTTACAATGCCAGTTTTTTATTTGTACTGTAACGTTAATATACTGCATCGAGATGTTTGGAATTACCACAGGATATAACTGATAAATTGAAGACTATTTTTTTTATGTTATTTGTAATAATTATGTTAAACTGATGTCCGTTAAGTAAGACCTTTATTTTCTCCGGCCGGGAATCGAACCCAAAGCCCTTTGCATTGCCATACATTTTATTACCAATTAGACTCAAGTAATGTTGTTAACTTGTATATTTAACCAACAGTATAAAAAAAATTGTTTAGAGCAGTGGTTTAAAACCTTTTCAATATCGTTACCCCTGTGATCTATGAGGAAAACTGATTTTATCCTGTACTGATAATACAAATAACTTTTTCTATATTTTTTATTTTACGATCATAATAATTAGATACTTCATTACCCCCGTAAAATAGCTGATTTAACCCCGCAGAGGTAATTACCCCGGGTTATGAACGCAGGGTTTAGTGTTTAAAAATGTTTTTATACAAATAGCTGATAAACAATCAAATCCTGTTCATATCTACTTCTGTAAAGTGTACCTAAGTCTAAGTATTACCGATGCGTTGACAAAATGGAGTAAAAACTGAATAATTTTAATTTTTCTCTACAAAATTTCTCTAGGTAAGTTACTCATGGCTTGTTGAAATAAAACACTTTACATACATTTTTGATATTTTTATTTCCACATTTAGATTCCTAAAATACAATAATCTAGACACATGTTCCACTACATCTTATAATTAGATGTTATTAATTAATAATTCGGGGAAAGATTCAGAAAAATTACCAAAGTACAGACTGAATGCAGGTGAAATTAATATTAACACAATAATACGTAAGTAGGTACTTAGTTTTCTAAATTAAACTTTTATTAATACTGATAATTTTGATGTCGAATAGACATTGAATGGCATGTTACTTGAATATTCGATACAATGAATTAAAATAAAAAATACTGTTTTTTTGTTATACATTGTGCGTATATTCATGAGGCAAACGCTGTTACATTAAATTGATGTTTAGTAGATGTCATACACTTTGTTTCAGAGAACATAAAAAGACATTATCGTTTGCCTCATAAAGTCCACCAATTTGTAGATCCACTATTGAATTTAATAATTTCCAAGCAAGTTCTTTCAAAAGGTTAACAGAGAGGTTTCGTCAAATCGACTAAACGCGCACTAGGTAGTCAGGTTGCGGCAGCCGAAATATTTGAGGACTTTGTGGCTTTGTATGTGCGCGGGTTCCCATACAACGTCATAATATGTTCGTCTGGCTACCTAGTGCGCATCTAGTCTTACAGTGTACAGTTTTACTCAACTAATGCATACATAATAACACTATCAATCCTACGTTTAATTAGATAGTAAATTACCTTAAATATAAACCTTATATAGTATAGAAGGTAAGGAGAGTAAAGCTAGAGGTAAGGAAATTATTGTTTGTGTAAGAATTCACATTTTCGAATTTCAAAAAGTTTTAACTATTGTGTTTATATTTTGATACAAGTACAGTGTAGGTCCTAGTGATTTTGAGACTATCAAATAATAATCATGTCTAGTTATTTTTGTTCTATTGAATATAACAACGTAAAATACAAAATCTGTGGACAGACCCTCAATAGCAAAGAATACTAAAATTATAATTGAAAAAAGTGGGTTATAATTAGAAGAAACGAATCCACAATTCCTGACATTTAACTTATAACTACGTGTTATATTATATTATATTCAAAGACTGAATATTTTTCATCTTATATTTAAAATTGAAAACTGTATTTCTTCCTTTCACTTGAGTGATAGTATGCTTACCTACAATATTATTTGATTATAACTACTGTATGTTTTTATATTCTATTATCGTGAGGAATTACTCTTCTCACTACTACTAATAATAAACTTACTTAACCGATTACATATATGATTATAGTACTTAAAATAATGAATAGGGCAAATAAACCAGGCATCAGCACATTGTATAAATTTAAAAACTAATTGTATAATCAATACTTACTGCTATGATAGTAAAAGTGAGTCAGAACAGAACATAAATATATCCAAAATTATACGAAATAATAATTAATGCTTACTGTTATTATGATAATAAAAGTAACTCAAAACGGAACTTATCTTGTACACGAAAATAGTTGTTTTAAATAAGTTGTGAGCTGTAATTTTGATCTTTTCTTTTTTATGCCAAAATATCGAACCCATTGCCGCGATTTACTTTAAGGACCAATTTGTAAACGGTGAAATACTGGTTAGATTTTTATTTTTAATTAAAAAAAAACCGTAATTGTTGTAGCTATTTTCTGGATTATATGACTTACCTACATATAGATAATTCTATTCTACCATCGTGTCGAATTTAGTGCCGCAATCTGCTTGAAGGACTTATATCTAATTAATGTATTAAATTAATTCTTAAATAATATTCAGAAATGGTTGTGGGTAATATAGACACAAACTTATTTCTAATTATTTCATGATTATGATTACACTTAACTACGATGACCAATGATCATAATTATAATCCTACAAGTCATAAATTTTCGCGATAAGTACAATTCGCTTTTCTTTTCTTCGGATAATTAATCAATATTAAGTAGAAAGTATTACTCAAAATAATTATTTCTCCAAATGGTTTTTAAAGAATTTTTAGGCAACTAAAACAGGCATCGGCATGTTGTTTTAATTTAAAAACTAATTTGTCATAATCATTGCTTACTGTTATGATAATAAAAGAGACTCAGAACGAAAGTATATTATCCAAAATAACACGAAAACAGTTGTGTTAAATCAGTTGTGAGCTGTAATTTTAATCTTTTCTTTTCTTTTGTGCCAAAGTATTGAATTCGACGCTGCGATTTATTTCAAGGACCAATGCAAAGTGGTAAGAGAATGTTTGAATTTTTATTTTTAATAAAAAAAATAACCGAAAATTGTTGTAGCTATTTTCTGGATTATATGACTTACCTACATATAGATAATTCTATTCTACCATCGTGTCGAACTTAGTGCCGCAATCTGCTTAAAGGACTTATACGTAATTAATGTATTAAATTAATTCTTAAATAATATTCAGAAGTGGTTATTGGTAATGTAGACACAAACTTATTTCTAATTATTCATGATTATGATTACACTTAACTACGATGACCAATGATCATACAATCCCTACAATTAATAAATGTCGCGATATAATTCGCTTTACACTTCTTCGATAATTCGTCATCAATATTAGAAAGTACTAAATTAATCATTTTTCTCCAAATGCTTTTTTAAGTCGCCTAAATTCTATAAATAAATTACCTGACAATTTAACGTACCAATTACCTTTATCCTTTTATTTTTCATCTTACAAAATTCTTACGTATGGTACTTTAAGTACCCCTTCTTAAGTACGAATGTAGCCACCATCCAGTTTCGTTTCTCACATACTATGTTTATCATCGAGAATTTTAATTCGATAAGATTTTTTACTTTATAATACTTTACATTCAATTTCGCTTTCTTGCTTACATTCGACTATATCTTTAAGCTCTTGTTCCATAATTTAAGTACCAATTATCAAGTCTCTGTCTTTTGCAGAGTTTATTTTTAATAATTCCATGACTTTAACTTTTCCGGACTGTGTCCTAAACTGGTGATTGATACTACCAATCATCTAGACTGACCGTTATTTAGAAAAGTAATCAGTATTCAAATATTCATTACAGTGTTGCTACTTCTGTTAATGAATTGAACCACAAAATATTCAGAAAATGTTTTCGCCTTTACGAATTAAATTCTAAAGAAGGTATTAGATATTATGTACGTTTTGCAGGAATATGACATATCGAAAATAAAGATTTTAGAATATAAATAAGGAAGTGGTAGTGTAAATTTTTACTTTTAATCCAATCCGCGTACCTACTCAATTTTTTCCAAGAATTCCTATACTATAAAAGGTAATATCGTTCGCAATACACACCTTATTGTTAAGCTAAATAACTACATAGATAAAGTAACGTCAATTCATTAGTACCTCAGTACTTATGAAAATAACCGATTCATTATGTGTATCAACAGCAATGTGCTTCCCAGATAAAATCAATTGATCATAGGTAATTTTATCTTTACCGTTATAATCATTAGACCAGGATCTTTGGCATTGATGTAAGTTTGGTCAATTGTTTTCAACGTAGTTATGGATGATGATATGGGTAATAGAGTTGTAGTTTTACCCTGACACGCCTCTCTTATAGTCTACATATTTTCATCGTCATCCATGGGTTCATCAACATCTCCATTTTGTTCAGGTGGGTCATTATTAGGCTGAGGATACATAAAGCGCCCTTGTAGAAACCACTCTCTGTCGTTAACGAGGATGTCACCATGTCGCATTGGCAGGTAGGTATTCTCGTTAATGGAATGTAGGGCAACTTCGAGTATTTCACCGGGATATTGCGGCAGCATTATAACGGCCAGCATATATCCCAGATTCAACATCACAGACATAGCTGTGCATACCTCCGCGAGGATACGTTCAGGATCCGCTAATATTACGTGGTAGCTGTCAAATTCGTCATCGAAATCCATCTTGGTAATCGAGTTACTCCACACGAAGAATTCGAGTTAAGTAGGTCGCGATAACCAACGCGAGTAGTAGCAAAATTGTAAGACGTATAAATATTAAAGCTACGTTCACGAGAGCGCGATTATTGTCAACCTCGTATAAATTGATGGCTGTAGTAAAATTCGTGGAATTTAGTCTTACAGTGTTAACTTCAGGGGCCTGATAATTAACGACCACTGCAAATGTCTCCTAGTCTAACAGAACATCCAGCACTAATCTCACCACGATGTGACCATTGTTGTCACAATAAGCGGAGGCGATGACGTATTGTACGGAATCTTCTACGTCATTTACTGGGACACCGACTACGTTCGAATCGAGGTACTGAAGAGTTATCAGTGTAGTGATCTCAGCTAATGTTTGTGGATCAAGCATGCGCTGGTGACGGCCTTGTTCTAAGTTCTCATCATTATGATCTGCCATTTGTATGACATATCTAAGTCATGACCGCCGTTGAAGTAACACCAAGGCAGCACGGGTATTGTATATCTGGAAGAAAAAGGAAATTTCAGTTATTCACTGCGCACCCTCGGAATGCGGAGTGAAGTACGCCGAAGATTATCGTAGCAAGAGTTTCAACTTGATTAGATTCACTCGAACTAAACGTGTGTCCGTATATGTAAATTCACCTTTTGCCTTCCATTGAGTGAGCAGCATCAAATTTAATTCCTTGATCCCATCGGTTAATAGAACTCATCTTGCATTTTGCATTTGTTTGTTCCTACATCTGTTTCATGTTTTAAACTTAATCTATTATTAGTTGTTTATTCATATTTACATCTAATTACGATATCTCTTTGAACATTTCTGAAATTAAACGAATTTTGACTTGGATATTGAAAATTTATTCGGTAATTCATTTCACAGTTTGACAACAGTTTAAGAGTAGGTGAAGACAAGCCGATATAGTTTAATACATACAGCAAGAGACATTGTGACTTCACACCTAACTATATATTGTTATGTAAAATACTATAGATCAAAAATTTCAACTACTTTAACATGAATTTACTACGTGTCGGTAAGAGTAATTCAAATCCAAGAAATATGTTTCTTTAACTATTGTTTTTTTAGAAATATATAGGCCCCAACTAATTTGTCGGAATCGTATAGTAAAATAAGAATAGAATATTAAAATATTTTTCATTGAACCTGTAATATTCTCCGAAAAGTTAAAAGTATAGAAAGAGTAGGTACTTAGTTTTCTGCAATAGACTATAATTTCCAAAAATGTTTCTTGTTGACACACTACGTAGGTATTAAGAGTTCTTTTCCTAAGAAGTTACATACAAATTATATCGTGTTGAGAAACGTCTCCATAAATAGTTTAAATATTAATAAACCTACATTACTTTAACTGAACTACTAACTATTGATTCCTTTATTAGACGTCAATATATTGTTGATTAGGTAAAATAGACATTAATTACTACAGATAACAGCACGTTTAGTGACCGTCCCTACGTCGATACCCATATCTACGCCATTTTATAATGTGCCTTTACCTGTAATACTCTGACATTAATTACATAAACACGACATTAATTGGAGTTGTATGAATAATGAGTTACAGTAATACATCTTTGTAATATAATCATAATAATATAAGTAAATATAATATTATCTACTACGTGAATATCATAGACATCGATATAACCTACACATCTCGTTAGTATAATAATGAGTAGTATCTAAGTTTTAAAAAAGATTCGAAATTATCGAAAATACTATTAGGAACGAAGTGTAGTGCAAAATATTTTGTCTATAGTTTTTATTCTATGGCAAAACGGGTGTTAGTGATTTACATGATATAAGTTTTTTAAATAAATTATGTATACTATTAACTCATCTGGCTCAGGCTTCCTAAGTATTTAATTATAGTGCGCAAAATTCTATGTTAGTGCAAAAAAAAAACAAAAGAAACAATATAATGAAATAAAATATAAGTTAAAATTAAATTATTTTGATAAATCATAATTATGCAATAATTAACTATAATTGAAATGAATGAATGATTGGTGTATGATTAAGATGGAAAAGGTAAACAAATAGAAAAGGCGAAATCATTTAAATAACATTCTATAATAAAACAAAACAACAATAACTTAAAAATTAAAGCATATAAATTACAACAACAATAAAACTAATACTGGAATGTTCTACAATTTTTGTCAGAAATTCTATGACTTAGTACTTTTAGGGAGGGCACAGTTGACTTATCTATTTCTTATGATAGGGGCCGCCACCGTGACCAGAGCCTAATGCATTCGTGTAACTGTCTCCAAAACTTCCAAGCCCGCTATGGCCACCATAACTGTATCCTCCGCTACCAGATGATCCAAATCCACTATGGCCATCGAATCCACCTCCCCCGTGACCGTGACCACCTCCAAAATCACCTAATCCATGGCCGTGACCACCTCCACTCGATCCATGTCCATACCCTCCTCCGAAACTCCCCAAACCGTGGTCGTGACCACCCCCGAATCCACCTCCACCATGTCCATGACCACCTCCTAATCCACCGGATCCGTGTCCATGGCCACCTCCAAATCCGCCAGTACCATGTCCGTGACCACCGCCGAATCCACCTGAGTCATGCCCGTGACCACCCCCAAATCCACCCGAACCATACCCATGGCCACCTCCAAATCCACCCGAGCCAAAGCTGTCTGATCCGTGGCCGCCGCCAATTGAAGTTATACTAATGCTAGAAATATCGTGGCCATCATGGTGACCAACTCCACTGTCACCACCATGGCCGCCGAAGGAGCCTGCGGAGCCTAGACTGCTGTGCCCTCCCGAAAAGCCGAAGGAGGTGTCGTGGCCCCCTGAAATATCAGCCGAGTGGCCGCTTAATCCGGAGTAGCCGCCTCCTCCTCCATGTTCATCTCCATATCCTCCTCCGGATTGAGACTGCCCGGAGGAATAACCAAATCCAAGACCCACGCCATGTCCTCCGCCGTGATCTGAACCGAGTTGGGCACCCCATCCTCCAGATTCATGTGAAGAGTAATGGGATTGCCCTCCTCCTTCATGGTCATGATCAGCATATCCAGCGCTATGGCCTCCAGAATGGCCGCCTCCAAACTCGGCGACATAGGCTCCTGATTCTCCTTCTCCAGGTCCATGTTTTCCTTGACCGCCATAGCTGTAACCGCCGTGCCCGCCTAGATCGTTGCCGCCGTGTCCGCCTAAGTCGAAACCTCCGTGTCCACCGCCGCCGAAGTC
>LGAG01001135.1:369204-386532 GCA_001278395.1 Lerema accius | reverse complement strand
CCTCCACCGTGTCCACCGCCGTAGCCGCCTCCACCGAAGCCACCTCCGCCGAACCCGCCGCCACCGAAACCGCCTCCGTGGCCTCCTCCGTGACCACCGCCGTGACCACCGTGGTCGTCGTGATGTTCGTGAACAATAACCTCCTTAGACGAGTGATGTTCTTCAGGTAAATGGACGCGAATATGAACGCTGCAACAAAACGAGGAGCTGTTTAGCAGCACTAAATTCGTTAAAATTAATATTATGTGACAATGAAACAATGATGTACAAATCGTCGCAAAGCGTCGGAGGGATGGGTGATGAGGGGAAAGCAAGTGCGAAGATTGACAATGCAACGATTTTCACATTTTACCTCATTTAAGAGATCTGTGAGAACTGTTTACGGTAATTGCAGATGAATAAATTTCTCAGATGTTTTTGTGGTTCGTACGCGTGACGGTATAACCGCTGTTCTTCGCTCGAACGAGACACAAGTGTATACGTTACGCGACAACTGATACGACCTTGATCGAAGTAACAATATGTTTTAAATCGTTGCATCGTTTTGTAAAATGTTAATAGGAACATGAAAATACTAACTGTTCCTTTCCAAAAGTCGCAGCGCAGAGACCAACGCAAGCGAGCAGTACACAGCTCAGCTGAAATAATAATATAGTTTAGTTGTGCCGTCCTTATTGCATAATTGCGGTAGGTGCGACGGAACGGCCTGCAAGCGTTTATATGAAAACGAAAGCTGTCAGGACAGCTTACGGAGATATTATCTACGCTCTTGATTGTTGTATGATGTAACCGGCCGCTTTACTTCCTATGCGGACCAAAAGCGCTTGCCTGTACAAGTTATATTGTAGTACGTGTTAAGATGAATGATGTCTTTGACTGAACAAAAAAGAAATGAGTTAGTGCTCATTTAATAACATTTTTGTTATGTTATTCGTATGAGTATAACCGGGCTATTGTAATGATGCTTTAAAATTGTAACATTAACGTCAATTGAATTTTGAAGTTCCGTAGTTTCTAGAATATTAAACATTATTTTAAACAAGACACAGAAATGCTATCGGGCATGATTGTGATTTGAAAATCTCTCTCCAAAAATTCTAAAACAATTTTGTTTATTTACAGATTCAATTACCGATTATTTTTTCTAACACGAATAAAACAATTTGTTATCGAACAGTTTATCAGAAAAAAGTTAACTTTACGTACTTAGTTACATATTAATATCACATCATTATAATAATTATAATTATACTGTTTGATAACCATTGTCCTACCGAATCATTAGCACACACGTAAACACAAACGAACACGGAACTTTTTGACTAATTTTCGAATCACATTTTCCCACGCGCGTTTCCGTAAAACGGAAGCTACTCACAGCTTTGAGAGCCGCCATTTTCCTTGGCAGCTTTGCTGGTCTCCTGATGATATTGATCAAACCGCTAGGACACTGTGGCCGCTCGCAATGTAACTCTTTTTATATAATGGCGAAGGCAGCCCCTTCTCTCGCGGAATGATGTTATCAACCACGCTGATACGACTCGCATCTCGGCTTACGTTGAGTTTAAAATGACCCCTAACCGGAAGGTTTTGTTTTAATGGACTATGTGTTGTATCTTAACATTTGTATACCTAATTTAGGGAAGCTTATAGTTAATTATTTTATATTATCTACATAAAAATCGGTCTTGTAGTAGAATTAAGTAGTACAATTAAGATTAATTAGATTAATCAAGTAGATTTTTGTAACAATTTTATTTGTCACTAGTTAAGCAATGTCATGTAAAATCATTAAAAAAATTAGAAGCAAAACTAAATATATCTGCTTAAGTTACTACTGAATTACTTTCAAAATGTTTTCTATATCTACTTATGTTTATGAAAGCAACTATAAACAACGAACATGCGATTAATTGCGATTCAATTACTTAACTTGCTTGATCAATTAAGTATTAAATACTTTATTATAGGTAGCTTCTATGAAATCACTAATTAAATTTTCGAATTAGATACTCTTAACTCATACAAATGTTTTGAACGATTCGAAGTAGCATCGCAATGTTATTATTATTTTTTCGTTAGTAGAAAACTTTTTGACGTACCTATGTGCGTTAAAAGAAAAAAAATAGTTTATTCATCACTACTGCAGAATTCGAAGGTTTCTTTTATGAATGTAGGTAGATATTAGTCGTCTTTAGACTTATACGCAAAATAGCCAATTAGGCAGCCACTTAATTATCCTTGGTTTGCAAGTAATGCATAATTAATGATGCTTGCATCGTTAGAGGCTTATTATATTCATTAATTAACAATGGAAGCTCATTGATAATGCCTGTGATCAGAGTAATTTGTGGCCGGCTTCCTTTTATATTAATAATTATTAAAAAAAGGTTGTTGAACTTCTCATTGAAATTGGCATTTTTAATTTGTACCACACTGCGCTCTTTATTTCGATTGTGATATTGTATAAAATTCAGTATTTCAAACTGTGTTAAAAAATTGTGTTAAAATAGCAATATTAAAAATTAATTTTGCCAACCTGTAAGTTGATTTTTAATATATTTAATAATTATTCATTTTTTTAAATTGGGACTACAAAAAGTAACTCATTTAATTCTCTCTTAAATACTTAAATAAAATAAAAGTCAACAAGCGACGCAAATAATAGAAATTACTTATTTTAATTACCTTCAAGCTAAAAGAGCATGCTGCATTGTGAATTCATATACATGATTGAATAATTTAATAGTTCTGGAAAACTGACTCAGTATCAAGTAGCTGAGTAGTAATAAAATTGATCGGAATTGATAACTTTCGTAATGACAGTTGAAGTTTGAATTAAAAGAGACTGAATAGAAACTAAAGACAAGTGCGGATATCAAGATAATAAAAGATAGTTCTCACAGTCGAAGTATGTTATTATAATAATATTTTATTCATTTCCAAAGTAATCTTAAATCCAGCAATTATCTTTTTGGAAACAAATGCGTTAAGTTACTACCAGTCTGCGACACCAGAAACGTAGTTCTTTCTTTTAAATATCTTAATACTAATTTGGGCAAGAATACCACCATGAGGAGGCCAGTTACATTTCCAGGACTGAAGTCTTTACCCTAGGCTTTAATATCATAACTACAAGTATAATAACTGTGTCAGCATAAGTCGTGAACATGGTAAAAATTATGCATTTGTCTGTTCTTAAATGGTGTGTATAACTAACTTTGTTGAATAACGATCATACGATTCTCAAATATATGTAATTTTTTATTGACATCAGTGTAAGTTTGACGACCCTGCCTGCGAAGCGAGGGCTCCCGGGTTCGATTCCCGGCCGGGGCAGATATTTATGTGACAGATATTATAGGTTTTTTCTCGGGTCATGGGTGTTGTGATGTGTTATTTGTGTTGTCCATGCCACCGGCGACACAGGGATTTATACTGTGGGGGTATGAGTGTGTTAGCGTTTATAGCGATAACGTTTATTATGTTTAAGTAAGGAGATAAACTCAAACAAGGTATTTATTATAAAGAAGTAAATAAAGTGAAACAGACCAGTTGTTATTAGGGCGCTGAAAGTAACAACAACCGTGTTTATAAATATCATCTGCGACATCATTACCCACAGTCGCAATACTGGTTTTGTTTATAAACACGATCTCGATACGATGTGAAATAACTGTATAATATCACATTGTAGTTTAAAAAAACATAATACGTACTCGACGTGCTTTTTATTTGAGAAGTTATTGATACTTTTTTGGTATGTTTTTTTGCACTTATCTAGGTTTCTGTAATTTGATAATTTATCACGCGCCTATTTCTATGGTAACTTCTTTTACAGTTAGGGTGAGAATAGAGTCTCTTGGTCTAGATAGGTTATTGAAAATTCATCATGATTCAAGAATCCAGCTATTTGAAATTAAAGAAATTAGTAAAATATTTGCAAAAAAACTGTAACTAATCAAGGTTCAGTTAAGTATAGCTGATAAAAACCGCGCTTTAACAGTCATTTCATACTAATAACCCGCCCTAGTTCCGTTTCCGGAAACACAATAGATCAGAAAAGTGATTTTGTATGAACAATTCTTGCGAGAATTTGTGCCGTATTTATTGACATTATTCATCAGGCTTTCAAACATAAACGTAAAAAAACATCAATATAATCGGGATAAAATTATACCCCAGTCCTCCTAAATTAGAACTACCAGTCTTGCAAATCAGTTAAGTAGTTTAGACATAAAACGCGACTAACAGAGTTACGTTCTGTTTTATAATATTAGTATTACTTTTTTCGTGTTCTTAGTTTAATGTCACAGGTCGTATCGTAATCGTAATCGCGAATAATGAAGGTGAAGCTTAGCGTATGAAAGCTCGTCGCTCGCGTCGTAAGTGAGTCGAATATTTCATTCGCATTTCCTGTTGGCTCGACTCGATGCATTATGACACATTGCGTAATCGATTGAGGAAGATTATGCCAGCATCGATATGATTTTCAATTTGGTTGTTAAGTCAATACGTCTACTAATAGCACTTGCGCTTACGCAGTCTTGTTTTGATCATACTACTGTTTAGTAGATGTTTATTTACAATTACAAAAAGGCAAATAAGTAACAAAACGTTTTGTATAGCTACTGTAATTGTAACGGTGAGAATACTAGAAGTTAATTAAATTGTAGTGACTATACATAATAATATAACACTGTTCGTAAGCAGCCTGAAGTTGAAAAGGTAAACGGCATAAAGAATCGATAACCGTTTGAATAAATAATGCAGATTGAGTCAAGGTTAACTGAAGAGTTACGTATTTATTTAGAAGCTTTAGGTAGTAAGTAGGACAAAAACTAACGATTATGTCCATCACTTGGAACTCTTCGGGATCCTCCAATAATAGATATCAATAACAACATTATATTTTATGCAAACCTAATAATCCGCCCTCACTGTTTTAGTAAAACTTTTACCCGTTATCCTGCGGGACCAAAAAGGTTTACCGAAAACAAAAGTAGTTTATTCTACATTAGATTATTCTAGACTAGTTGCTCTGTAGCGCAAACGATAGGTGAAAACAAATTTAAAAAAAATATTTAAATATTATTCAACGAATAAAATTTAGTCTCCATTATAGTCTAACACTTATAAAAATTATCACATTTGGACGACGAATAGCGACTAATTTACACAATGCAAAATTATTTTAGTATAGTATTCAAATCCCTATTATATTGCGAATATATTCACAACACATTTATTTATGTTTTATTTTAATAAACTAAGCCGACGTATAGAAGGCAATTATTTAATAGAAACCATCGCTATTTACGCATTCATTTTTTGTTAGTAAAACGAAGAAAGTTTCAAGTGAGGCATTGAGATACACGAGTACAGAATGACTCATGACATAATTTATTAATGACGGTTGCGCAAGCGCGAGTTCGACTTCGCAGATTTTAATTGTTTCCTACCACTTTACTTACACCGTTATAATGTAAAGTGATAATCGAACATATTTTTTAGTTATTAACACAAAACAAGACAAAACAAAGCAAAATAACACAAAATAAATTAAAGGAGCTGCTTCGGTTTGCTTATAACCAAATCCCACATAGATAGTAGTGTTTTCTATGGATATCTGTATGTAGGTTTATACTATGGATGTATGATGTATGACTAAAACAGATTTTGGATTGTATATGCGTCTCTGTCTAACACTGATTGTGGCTTAGTCAGGTATTTGCTTTCTCTTTCTCATTCTTAATTTGTTTACTGTCCAAGTCGTACAAATATTTTTGTAATGAAGTAAAACTATTTTAGTTTTACATATCTTATTTAATTTTATATGAATTCCACACTTCCTTCACCATTCTTATTAGGGTGACACCTACGCAGGGCTTTCTATAGAAAAACTGCTTGGAGTTTTAGAGCAATAAGTACGTGGCTATTACTCCATCACATAATGACTGAGATCTAAGAGTCAGTCCCTAATAATTATGGTAATCTCTTTTAAACACAAGATTTATTTATGTATTTAAGTAAAAGGTAAGTATAAACAGACCACGTTCTATAAACCCATTGTTTAAAGTAATCGAGTAATATATCTTTCTGATTTCTTAAAATTTACCCATTATAAAAAAAAAGTAATTACATTAATAAAACATATTTACATATTAAAATCGCACACGCATAACTTTTGATTCGTTACCGCGTAGAAGTTATGTAACTGTGTAGTTATTAACTTATTACGCATGCAAAGAGGCCAACAAGTGAGACTAAAATGCTAAGATGCATTTTATTGAAATTATTGGTTTTATATTTCAATTTTGAAAGTTGTATCTAAGCATACGCCTGCAACAAAACGATAGTAACTGATAGCAACAAAACATAAAAAAGAATAGTCCAAATATCCGTTAAGTAGTTCCGGAGGTATGCGTGAACAAACAAACATAAATACATAATAGATCTATGAGATTTTGTATACGTCTTTTGAATACAGATCTATAATAACATGCAACAGTGTTGTATTGACAAAATCTATTAAATAGAAAATTAGTCTAAAATTAGGTAGAGCCGTTAAATATAGGTATAGAAATAAATAAAATTATAACTCCCAGAGTTTTATATTTCAGGCCCTTGTTAAACAGACAGCGATTTGAAATTCGAGAAGTCAGACCAAAAAGTATAATAGACTGACTGAGTCTATTATTTCAGAACAAAAAAGTGAGGTCCTTATTTTTTTTGCTTTTTTTACGATTTAATACAATTTAACATACGTCACAGAGCACAGTCTCCCGAGCAATGTACCGGGAAACGTTATTATTTATTTTAGGTTATGTTTTTTTCAACTACATGTATTAACTCTACAAGCTCTAACTTCACAAACTCTACACCTTAGCAAAAATGTGGGTGAGAGCAGAGCCCCGCTTTTGCCTAATTAAAACGGGTGGGGGAGAATGACTAAAAATCATATAATATAGCCTAGTTGATAGTGACCCTGCCTGCTTAGCGAAGGGTCCCGGGTTCGATTACCGGCCGGGCAGATATTTATGTGACAGATAAATTTTTGTTCTCGGGCCATGGGTGTTAGTGATGTGTTATTTGTGTTGTCCATGCCACCCGCGACATAGGTAATCCTACTGCGGGAGGTGTTAGCGTTTATTTATTTAATATTTATAACAGAGTCCCTACACCAATTTTCAGACCATGTTATCTAACATAAAAATTGGCGGTAATCAGCAATAAGTAACCAGCAGTACCTACTTGCACGGCTTATAGTAAGATTAAAGTAAGTAGGTGAACGACAATCACTCAACATGAAATGATCCACATGAATAGACCAGACCACTGTTACAGCCGTGTATATTAAATATTTATTGAAGTATCTATTGAACAAATGGAGCTAGAAAGAAATTACAGTTTCATAAACATAATTAATATTAGTTAATGATTTTAGAAAAAGCTCACTTAAGGCCTTTAGTTCGAAACCTATATTGTTACATACACATTTTTTTTTAAATCGCGTTGAAAAATGCGCCTAAAAATTTTTTTAAAACTTTTACCTACTCGTTCTTTTTGGAAGGAGTAAAATCGATTTGTACAAGACTACCTACTTAAAAATACGAAACAAATAACACTTTACACAGTTATTACCATAAAGCATTATCAAATAGGTGTAGGTAATTTTACATGTAAATTGGTATATTTTTTGAGACCGTCACTATCAAATTACACGAACGGTATCACTGCGACACTTACACGACAGAAATGTCGCAAGTGTGTACAGTGTTAACAATAATTCAAAATGTCTAGTTAAAACTGTAAACCGACAACGTGCAAAATGTATTGTATGAAATCTCTGATGCCCATACAACAAGTTAAATCTTACCATGGGTATCAGAGTTCAATATTACACTTGTTTGTGTAACGGACTAATTAATAATTTCGTCAAGGGATACGGTAGACCCGATCAAAACCTTATACGAATAACAAAACATAAAAAAATATTCATTTCAAGTCGACAACATATACTTATCCACAAAATTCGGATTATGGAGTATTTCGTTAAATTCTAATGGCACTGACAAACAAATCTTGGTCAGTTAATAAACGTTCCGTTTCATATAAATAAATAAAATGATCTGTCACGAAACTTATGTGGCAACGAAATGTCACGCGAGCGAAGCCGCGGGCAACAGCTAGTTTACTATAATATCCATTGGAAACAGTGTTGTGCACAATTATAAAAGTCTAATAAATGTTTATTATTAAAAAAAAATAAGCTTATAATAGTGTGATTCGCTAGAAGTCTAGTCGCACATGTGAAAAGAAACCAACAAGTTAGTGTTCGTACCATTTTGAAGGCTGATAATGAGGTGATTATAAAATGTTGCATAAATCTCATAGCTGTCTGTATGACATCCAAGAAAAATAAATGGCGGTGTTACGACTCTAACACATTGTCACGTTAACTGCTAACAATGGTAAATTGCTCGAGCTTTGATGTGAATATCGATGTGAATAAGGGAGCGTTCCAGTGTTACGTAACGCAATTTTTGAGTCTTCCCTCCCATGTAACGCGCCGTAACGTTTTACTGAACCCCTACCCTCCTACGCCCTAAATGTTTATTATCTAAAAATGTTGTCATTTTTCCGAATTAAAAGAACTAATTGCCTAGATTATTTTTTAGTAACAAAGAAAACGACATCCCCTTCCACCTAAGTAACGCATCATAACATTTTATAACACACCTCCCCCAAATCGCGTCACGTAATACTTGAACGGCCCCAAATGAATTCGTAGTGAGTAAGCGGTAGTGACAATTACATCTACAGGATATTTATATTGCAATGTTACAAATGCATCTATAGAAAAAAATCTACCGATTCTCTAATACAATTTTATCTTGAAATAGAAAATTTTTGTGCTAAGTACGTAACACAAACAAAGGAATGCGAGGTGGTAATTGACGGTTTATTCTGGACTGATCCCCAAAACTGATCCAATGCCAATTATTATGACAGTTTAATACACCCAAAATAATGTAATATTTTATTTACCTAATTATATTTTTATTCATATTTCAACCAATCCAATATCCAATTATAGATATGTTATTAAATGATTATACAGTAAATCGAGGGTTTTCTCTTTAGTTTTACTCACATTATTAAGTAATGCGATGTTGTATTGACCTTATAAAGTACGAATACAGCATTGTTTAAATTTCACGAAATCAATTTGCAATACACATAGATAATAAAAAGTGCGTGACAATTTCTCATTTTGTCACTTTCATTGATGCTTTAGGTTTGGCACGGTTCAGCGCAAAGCATCATCTATATGATTTCTGGCAGTGTTTATAACATTAATAATTATACGGAGGCGATTACATCCGTACGTTCACTTTTTATTGTACGAGTGGAAGTTTTAGTTACGCAATGGCGCCCTGCGAGTACGCCCGTGTGACCGAAATATTCACAATAACAATAAAATCTACTCATTACCATAAGACATTTGAAGTTACGAACACTTAATTGCTGCGTAGGCGCAGTTTGAGATTATAAATAAATGCGTGCGCGCAAGTCGCAAAGCAAAAAGTCTTGAATTTTTTGTTTTAGAAATAAAAAATGAAATATTTTGTAATTGTATCTGATTTTTTAATGGACGTATTTATGAGCTGCATACTGAAATAAATAATATGTTACGGTTCCGACATCATTAAATAATTAAATATTTTAAACTGAGTGAATGAAATAAAAAATAAATATTATTTTCAAAGACAAGTAAGTGTACGTGAAGCTGCAATATTTATTGTAATAGATTAAAAACATAATTACGTTGCATTGCGAGAAACACTGATTAATATTTTAAGAGTTATGTAGGAGCTACCTAACAAAATTAAGTTTAAGTTTATATCCTTAGTCGTAACTAAGTTGCAAATATCCAATTTATTACTAAACGTGTGAGGTTCGTCCGTAACATATTATGTAAAAAGTAATTTCCCCCCAATGGTATGACGTATTGGCGATGGAAGGCAAAAGGTGGTTTAATACTCTCTAAGTTTTGTAGTGTAATAAACGACTTCAAAACCAGGTTTCACTGACATACCAGTAAGATAAAGTATTATATAACTTTTATGAATGTAACACAAATATTTGTAAAGTGTACAAAAAATTTTTGGCGTCCTGAAATTGAAATCGTTTTTGCTTAATATCTAACATGTGCTTGATGTTATAAAATACTTTATTCTACGCCAAATTAAACTAGAAAAGCAAGTATTATTATATAGTAATTTTATTTAAAGTTTCTGTTTTTTTTAATAAGTGTTTATATTTTTTCGAAGCTATAAACCATTTGAGGATTGAATTAAAAAGTTTTCAATCTTTGATTTCAGTTAGACAAAATATCATTTTTTTATATACTTATACGTATTTTTTTATGTTTACTATCAATATCGAATACTTTTTTTCGTCGGTTTCAAATCCATGAGGCTGTTCTCATTTTATGTTTAGCCAACCATTGAGCAAATGATAGTACGAGTATTATGAGAAGATTTATAGAAGAGTATACAATTATACTTGCTTTGTTTAGTTTATTTTCCGTACAATAGGTACCTAAGGGAAAAGAAAACTGAATGCAGGACCTACCTCGCCGAAGCTTTAACCAGACGACCTCAGCTCAGAAGTACCTGTTGACGAAGCAGTCAGTGATATAACAAAAATTCAATTCCAATTACAATTTAAGTAAGTAACCAAGTACAATTAAAGTAGGTATGTACTTAATCTTACAAATGAAGTGATTTTTTAAACTTCCAAAGACTAGACTTGCATTAGCAAATTGAATAACGGAAGTTTCATAAGACTAAAGGAATTAATTGCAGTTAGCGAAAGAAGCCATGAAAATTTTAAAAGACCATAAAACATTCTTGGGATTTCCAAATGGAGCCAAGAAATTTAAAAGAAATTCTAAAGGTAAATTTTAATTTACAAAATGGATGTTTATCTGAAGACCCAAAATGAGAAAACTTGTACAAAAAAAATAAGTTTTGTGAATTCCAGGTAAATTTTAGGTCAAAATATCTGGTTTCAGAAAAGTATACCTAGAATTAGTGAAATTAGAGATCTACCCAGTTGTTACATGACCAAAAATTGTATATTTGAGATTTGAATATTTCATAATACTTAATGTCATAATGTAGATACCATAAAAAGCGCAATGGACCGTATAAGAACACGTTTTACATGGTCGTTTAGTGGTCAAATGCTAGTACGATAGAAATTTAATACTTAACTGTACTTTCTTGTTTTATAATAGCCGATAATAAGATAAGATATGCATTGTCTACCAAGATTAGGTAGGTTCTATAGAACCAAATAGATTCACGTTCACGCCGGGTTCCTCCTTCCTTGTAATTAAATATAACCTAACATAACCTAACCCAACCAAATCCCCTTCCATTTGAGCTGTGAAGTTTGTTATATCTTTTTGCTGTGCCCCTTTGGGCGCCTGATAATATGACTTTGTCACAGATGTCGCCGGAACCCCGCCTTCGCGGGGTTCCTCCTTGCTTTTAATTAAATATAACCTAACATAACCTAACCCAACCAACTCTCCTTCCATTTGAGCTGTGTAGTTGTTCTATCGTTCAATCTTTGCCCCTTTGAGTTGAGTCTTTTACTCACACACACACAATAAAAGAACAAAGTTAAATACATTTTTTATCCTTTATAATAAACATAATTTATGACTTTTATGAACTCTTCGAAAGGATCTAGCTTTTTTTTCTATATTTCGCCTCCACAAATATTCATACAACAAATCGCAAAAATTTGGTCTGTTATTATGTTGGTCAACTACTAACACACAGTAACACAGATAATTAATTAATCAATTTTACAGACAACATATAATTTTTTGACAGAAATTGGTTAATGCTCATAGATAATTGACATTATTTGTATCAGAATTGACAGCTCATTTGATTACGACAGTTCTGCCAATATAATAATATGACAGTTAGTGGATTGTTTAGTACAATAGGTTAGCTTATTTAGGTTAGTTTTTCTTAATTTTCACGAAAACCGTGCGTCGCCGAGAGTTGAGAGTGGTATCTTTGGAAAAACTCGGTCTCGTAATTGTTAAAAGAAAAACAAAAATTCTGAATGTTGAAAACTAGGTTATAATTTTTTTCAAAAACTTCTAATTAAATATGCATATGTTACGGTGAACCTGATGAATTGAAAATTATTAATAATTTTTCAAAATTATTAATGATAACCACGTCATTTGGTAAATGTGAATAATCAATTGAAACTCATTACTATTATAAGTTATTATTAATAATTCGCTATACACATTGGTAAAAGTAATAAATTAAGTAAGATTCAAGGTTTTTTATCAAACAGGTATTTAATTTATGGGATATTTTTAAGTCTACATCATATAACTTATCACCTATCTATTTATGTTCAACAATTAAAGTTTTTTTACAAGTTATAAATTATTTGACTGCAAATAAACTGATTGTTTATCAAAAGTAGAAATTCGAAAACATACTCGTAATTATGTACCTATCTTGTTGATGTCAACAGTCTTTAATATATTTTTCTCAAATGCGCACCTAAAAAGCTGCTTGAAGCTAAAATTCTGATTGTACATTAAATTAATTGTTGAAAATGTCAACTTTAGAAGCTAATTATCAAGCGTGAAAGGGGGGACGGGGGGGTTGCAGGCCCCCCGTAAAGGGGGTCTGTTCAAGAAAGCTACGGTTCTGTAAAAGATAGTTGGCTAGGTTAGGTTCGTTAGGTCGCTTTTTTAATCCAAGAAAAAAGAGAGACCCCGCGTGAGCGGGGTCCCGTCGACGTCTGTGACAGATGATTAAAAGTTGGTTAAACAGAGTTGCGTCATATAGGTACCTACAATTGTTTCCAAAATCACATTAGTTAGAGTTGCTAATTTTGATGTAAAATTAAAATTATTGATTGAAAATGGGAATTTGTTTAATGTAAAATCGTGACTTTTTTATTTGTTAGTCAAATACCAACCGAAACGGGTCTTAACTGTGTGACATAGTAGTTCGTTTGCTTAAAACTTTATTACATTTATCGGTACTAAGGTTAAATTATCAATAATCACCGACAAATGTGATTAATTTCTCTCATTTACCACTGTTTCCGGTAATTATTAATAATAGTGAACAATTATTAATAATTTTCAGTTATTCAAATTTACCGTAACACATATACTATTTTCCTATGGCACTAATTAAAGTGGTCAGTAACTTAAAAATCCCAGCAGTTACATTGAGCAGTGGAAATAATGAGTTGGGCAGTAAAATATTTTTAGGCAGTAAAATAAAAAGTGTGGCAGTAAAACATGAGCAGTACTAAAAATACAAAGTGCCGGTAATTTTATCATAAAAGGAGCAGTTCAATAAGTAACTGGGCAGTAATACATGACCAGTAATTTAAAACAAATTGGCCAGTTATATTGGGCAGTTATTATAAGCAGTTAATGTGGGCAGTTAAATTAATATTTGTAAATAATGAAAAGAATTTGGCAAAAATCTTTTTGTTAATGGTCTTTGGTTGGGTTAGGTTAGGTTGGTATGATTTTATTCGTTCGGAAGGAGGAAACCCGCGTCAGCGGGCTTCCGACGACATCTGTGACATAATCCAATTATACAATAATGATAATCGTGTAGACTTCAATTAAGTGGGCAGTAAAACTTATAAAATGGCATACCAAAAAGTTAAGTAAAAAACTCGTTATTTGACGACGAACACTAAAATGTGAAGGTGTGTAAGGTAAGGGTTAGGTTTAAATTTCGTTTGCACTATTAAATCTTTATTTTAACCCTACGAGTTACTGCCCTCAAGTTGCTGCTCACAAGTTACCGACCAATTGCAACGTTATAACTGCCCACTATTAACTGCCCATTTAATTATTTTACTGCCGAAAAATATATTTATTACTGATCGTTTTCATTTATTTTACTGCCCAAACTTTACTGCCAATGTCATAAATTTTACTGACCAAAATCGAAATATATTACCGCCGCGTTAAACTAGTGCCTTTTCCTATGTCCCGCTTTCGAAATAAGAATCCCGTTTTATTCACTCAAAAATATTGAAAATCCCGACTTGCAACAAAAAACACATCACTAAGTAAAGGTCACTATACTATAAATGTAAATACCTATTTAAACACCTTTAATTCGTTTACTTCGACTTATGGTGCTTGTATATGTGCTAATTACCGTATAATATTACACGAAACGAATATCGAGACTCGTATTATTATCATGCAAGTAGGGAGTGGTTAGGTAGCTGTCCGGTTTTACGCGTGATTGGAACTGCGCATCGATCGGTGCACAGGGCGTGCGCGGACATCTATCTTGCAATAGGTGCAGCCATTTTGTATCCGTCGACGTATTGATTACATCAAGATGGCTGCCGGACGCCATGTTAATTATTTACAGGGATTAATTTAAAAGTGGTCGAGTTTGAAATCGCATTCTGATTTAGTAAACATTTACATAATATGCAAATTACTTACTCTGACATGAAATCAACATTTCGGAGAATAATAAACATCTATATTCCAGGGTGTTAGGAAAATAAAATCTCAGGTTTAAGACAGTCCCACTTGTTGATTCTAATGTTGGGATCAGGATCATATTATTAATTCTGCCGCTTTATTGCAATGCAAGTATTTATATTACATCTGGTTGGTATCAATAAAACCACTTATAATTGATACAAGGAGAGAGATACCTCTGAGGTTGAATCCAAATAAAACATAAACTGGAGGTTTTTTCTAACTATCCAATAGTTGAAGTGACCACAATACACCAGACTAGCGCCAAAATGCAAGCAAGAATGGTAAAAATTTATAAATTTCATTAAACATATTCACCAAATTATTGACCATAAACACAGCTCAAAACAGTTACCACCACTTTCAGGATGTAAAAAAAGAAGAAACACATCCATTTATTTTGTCGACATCAGTACACTATACAGTAAGAAAAAAGAAAAAAAAAACATTAATAATAAAATAATACATACATTTATTTGTAGTAGATTGTAAACACTCGAATGTTTTCAGCTACAAGTAATTGAGCACTCGCGGGAGAACAAAATTAATTGGCGGGCTACGATCCACCACGAGATATAATTCGCGACTGCACCGGGATGTAGCGAGGCGGTGATTAGCCAGAGCCCGGGCGGAGCTGCATCGATCGGTGCATAGGACCTGCGCGGACACCTGCCTTGCATCCGACGCCATTTTGTTTCCGCTCCAAGTATTGATGACAAGATGGACGCCGATTGGCGACGCCGCGCCAATTCCTATCGACGTATGCTGCTGCAAATGCACTTATAATTTTCTTAAAGATAATTTATAAACTGATGAGATGTTTTCGCACTACTCGACGACACAACACAATTAACCTTAAAATATTCAACACTTTTGGCACACAAAGACACAAAGTAATTGCACACATAAAATATTTGCACACACTTATACATAATTTTCACTGCTAAAACACGCACTTTGTTTAAGAAACACTTGTAATCGAACTGCATAAATTAAAATAATAAAAACACTGCACAATTAAAACCGTGAACACAACTAAAATTTTCCCGAATCCGAAATTAAAACGCATTTAATAAATCTTTACATTGAGTCTGGAAAACTGGCACCGATCCAAGAAATGTTTGTTGATGTTGACATTGTATGAAAAGCTACTTACCGGTGAAAAGGCGTCGTCACTTTCAAAGGTCACTTCAACAGGTTTCTCAGGAGAACGTCGCGGGTAAAGTAACTAACTCGAGGGAGTCAGCTAAAATGGACGACTACAGGATGACAGATTAAACGCGAGGCGTAGTCCGCACCGCGCATGCCCAGGAAAGTCCATTAAAGGGCATAGGTTAAACGGAACTATTAAAGACCGCCAAAGTTTAAAATATGCCTGGATGATATTATTATGATAGTTAACGCAATTTTAATGACTGATTGGGACTTGAGGGAACCCTGGTGGCCATTCCCTGTCATTTTAATACAACACATGTTATTTACAACGAAATCATCTATAGATATTGATTTTTTGCACGAATTAGTTATGGCGGCCACCGTGATTTTTTTATAGACTCGCAATTTTACCCCCATGTATTTTAATTTAACATAATACAATTCTGCAATATAGGTATGATCTAGATTGTATGAACAACTATTTAATTGCTCGTCACCAGCTCATATAAGTCAAGAATAGATACAAAGTTATTTTAAATATTTTAAAACCTAAAAATATATTTTAAATCGGAATGAGCCAAGTATTTTTTCACCGATTATTTTACGCGCAAAATATTTCGGAACAAGTAAAGGTACCTAAGTCAAAAATGGTAAGAAGAAAGGCAAGTATATTATGTATGAGGAACATGTATCTCGAATAGGAGGATTTTGAAATGAGTTCAAGGAAAAGTTAAGGGATATACTCACGGCAGAAGAAGCAGCGTCCCGCAACACCAGGATGTTGAATTGAAGAGGAAGTTCGGCAGGAAACCAAGAGACTCTGATGGCGATCAGAATTCAAAGGGCCGACACAGGACGCCCGACCGAGATTTAATCGATACATTCGCGCAGAGGGACGCGCAGCAATCACAGCGTCATCTACATTTAATATTCAAGTCATAAAACACAGATGTCATAAAAGTCCTGACATGAAAGTACAGACTGACGCGAGATAACTGCACTGTTACGTGCAATCGATCACTCAAATAATGCCCAAACAGAATTCTTGTTTATACGTCATCCGTTACGAATTTTATCGAAATATTCGAGGTCTGTTTAGCCGTTTACTAGAGCAATCGGGATGCACCAAAAATGTTGTTTATTTTGTAAAATTACTTAGTATTTTCACCGTCAAAGTGCAACGTAAACTATGGCATAGTTTTTGAAATATTAACTTAAAACTCAAACTAGATTTTAAATTTAATTGTAAATAATCAACAAGTTGTGTTAATCAACAAGTGTTTGACTTTCTTTCATTACAGCAATTTAGTTGAAGTCAACTCCGTTGGGACATTTGCATCCGAACGCAGTGCCTTGTTTGCATAATGCAAGTTACATACAACTAGACAGCCACTTGTAACAATACTGACTGTGCTTCAGAACAAGCAAAAGTACCTACTGCGTGTAAATTATTATCAGAATATCATCAAAATCTGATAATTTTAATAAAATTATAATTTAAAAAAATTAAACCAATTTCAAAAACCGAAAAATACGAAATAACGGATTAGGGACATAGAATTTATTTTGAGGTCGGTGTG
>LGAG01001135.1:357933-369106 GCA_001278395.1 Lerema accius | reverse complement strand
TAGAAACCCCTTCTAGATAATCCTGTGTAAAAATTTCGCAGTTTTAATAATATTACATACATACATGTAGAATTGATAACCTCTTTTTTGAAATCGGTTAAAAAGGGAATACTACGTTTCATTTTGTTTTGGTAATTTCTTGTTTTGGACCGCACTTCCGTAAAACTCGGCAAAATGTAGACATCAGCAAACACATGTCTGATACGCTAGAAATAACTCTTAAAGATTTAATTATAAAAATCGTTTGTTATACGGATAGTCTTAGCGTTGGAATTTGCTAATCCTGCTTACAAAACGAACGTCTAACTTTAGGTCTAACTTTCAAACTTCTCTTCGTAGGAAGGAACTTGTATAATAATATAGTAACTATTCTAAAGTTGTATCAAGTTTTTACTCGACTACAGCGAAGCAAAAAGGAGGGTTATGATTTTGACCGGTGTGTATGTATGTATGTATGTATGAATGTTCATCTGTTCCCCCATAAGTCCCCAAACTACTGGTTATAATTTGATAAGTAGTCGTGTTTCAGTATTTTTCCTATACACACTTGAACAATGTCGAAAAAACCTTATTCTTCCGTTAGGAAATTACAAAGTGACAAAAAATAATAGTGTAGGTACCTATTTCTGTTATAATAAAAAGAAGTATCCGTAGCAATATTACGAATCCATAAAAAATTGTATATCAAAAAGATACACCTGGATCTGAATACCATGGAAGTACGGAATACTCAGTCATGTAAACACGCCTTAAATTAGATTGGTCATCTCTGTCAACAAGGGTGGCTTGTCGTAACACGTTCACTTGATTATAACCTCTATTGCCACTTTCAGAAGGTCCATAGAAATATCTGACGTGCCCAAATTTTTCATCTCGTTCAAGTAGTTGACGCTTGTTGAATAGCCGATATATTTGACTTCATCCGTGTATAGTGTAGTTACGCATTTATAATTCATTACAATTTTAATAATAAATAAATGTAATAGGTAATAAATAATATAGTACATAAAAAATAGGTCATTAATATTCTGGTATTTATCGAGTCAGATAAAATTAATATTTCAAATTGTTTCTGAATCCATCCAACGCAACTTCTAAACGCACCTAGAGCATAAAATCGATATCCGGCCATTAGTAAAATTTTATTCGTGCGGAAGAAGCCTTCTACTGAGATCGAGAAACGTACAACAAAATGGACCAGTTTATTAGAGGAGTAAGACGATTTTTCTTCATGCTTATGAAGCCGAAGCTAACTTATTATCATTTGGCGATAATTTCGATGCTTTTCATAACGAAAACTAATTTACTATGCATAATTTGGAACGGGGTCTTCGTCATGTACGGGGCGACGCCCACCAAACTGTTGGATGGGCCGATGAGAGCTACTTCTATACTACTTCTGATCATTTATCCGTGCCCATCTTTCCCTGATCACAATCTTCTCCACATTTTGTTAGCAATATATTTGCAAATCGCAAATGGGATCTTGTTGGGAGTGAACCTGAGAATACACTGCACATTTTTCCCTGAATATTGCTACTACGAGTACCCGATGAAACCGGAGAGCGACAACTTCGCCACAGAGATGATGTTCATCGTGTTTCAAGTCATCATAACAATTAACATGGTGTTCGCCGTCTGGTTCATTAAAAGCATGAAAAGATTAATCATTGCCGGGATGGTTGCGGGTGCACAATTCATCGTGAACGATTTCTTCATAATAATCTCGGCAATAAACTTCGTATTGGTGGTCGTTGACGTCCAGATGCAAGATTTTGTAATAGTCTTTTTGATTATAATCACGGTCTTCAAGTTCATTATTGATTGTGTGTTAATGAATCCCTTATACGATTTCATGGCGTATGATTTTTCAATGTTCTTGGAGGATTACGACTTCAATGATGCTTGGAACCCGGAAGAATACTACTCGCACCCTGAGGAGTTCCAGTTCTGGGATGTTTTTGAACCCGACAACGAATTTTATCCCGATTAGAATGTTACTCACTACCTAATTGTATCGGTGTTTTGAATGTATGTGATCGATGTTTACCTACCTATAAGATATTATTTTAGATTTAAGAATGTCTATTTTACATCTAAATTATTTAGTTTGTACCTGAATCCGATCCATTTTCCTGAAGGGTTAGCATTATTTTTGATCTTATAAACCTTGTACCTACTAATCTAAGATATTTCTTTGTGACCTTAAAAATATCTTTGTATTACATCTTCTATATTCACTTATTTTTTGTAACAATGTACCTATTAGGAAATTACTCTAATTCTGATTTTTGCTACTATTAATATACTTCTAGCATTTTGAGCGATATTTAAGTTTTATTTTACATTTTGTGCTCACTACTTATACCTACTTGTATTTACTACATGGGTATTTCTTTTTAGATTGATTTTACACACTGTAGCTTGATTTTTGATGAATGTTGTACATTATGTTAACTTTAAAAAAATATTTATCTAATTGTAACTAACTTATTAAAATAACTTGTAGGTAACTGTCCAAATTTTGTGTAGGTATTTTGGCTCAATTAATAATATATAAAAACAAAATTGTCGAAAAAGCGGCACATAGATACTTCTATTTGGCATTTAAAGATATACGTAATTTAATTCCAAACTCTGAGTGTTGTGGTAAAAATAAGATGTCTCTCTTGAAATAAAGATTGAGGTTAATGTTATAATAAATGTGTTGCAAATCAATAATGTTGTTTCTTTTAACCCTTTCCGAATTGAAAGAAAACTTGGATAGGTAAAGCCAAAAGGAGGGTTATGATTTTGACGGGTATGTATGTATGTATATGTGTATGTATGTTCATCTGTTCCCTCCTAACTACCTACTAGTCATAATTTGATAAGTGGGGTATCATTGGAAGCGTCTCGTTATTTAATTGTTAGTCTTTAGTGATATTGTTAAAGAAATTGTAGCAAATTAAAGCCATTCGGATTTTATCGGCCCAATCGACTATTGTCTCAATGTTAAGTAATTTTTTTCGAAGATTAATGTGATTATTACTTTAGTGTCACTGATGTCAATGGGCAACGATGACCACCTACTATCATGGGACTTTTAGCTGGTATAGTCTATTTCTATTTACCTTAATTAACAAGGAATGCCATTAAACTGTGACAGAATATTTTGGAACGTTTCGTATAGGTATAAATTATATCTGGAACTGTTTTAACCACACCCTTACCTGTGCATATCCTTTGTTTAATGAAGGCTCAGGAACATTCACCAAATAGATAACTTAAAGTAGGATACTTACTCATTAATGGTTGCGTAGAAATCTACTTAGGTACTTATTAGTAGGAAAACTGATAAAGGGTAACATACTTAGGTAAGTTGAGATTATTTTTAACCTATAAATTTTCAAAGTTTTTTTTGTCTATACCTACTTTTGGACATTATGCCGAAATCATTGAACACTATATTTGATACTAGCAATTGCCCGCGGCTCTGCTCGCGTAATTTTGCCATATATTTGCAATATTTTTATTGCTGCTCCTCTCCTATTCATCTAAGCGTGATGTTATATACTTAGCCTATAGCCTTCCTCGATAAATGGACTATTTTACACTAAAAGATTTTTTCAAATCGGTCCAGTAGTTTCTGAGATTAGCGCGTTCAAATAAACTCTTCAGCTTTATATTATTAGTATAGATTTTTACTTACTTTACATTCCTTTAACTTTTAATCCTTAGCCTTATATATGTATACCTACATTCATGCAAATACAAGCAATTTGAAATGCGTTCTAGTAATTTTTTGACAGCTTTTGTGAAACTAGTTAGGGTAATAAATAAAACGTTGTAATTTATTTATTCAAAAAGCAATTTAGAATTGTTATCTACATTGATAAAATGCGGTAAACATATAATTTTATGAACCTGTAGTAAATAAATAGCAAAGTTACAATTGAATATAAGTACGTATAGGCACAATATTACTGAAACGAATCTACGTCCGTCCATACGTCCTGAACCTATCTTGGAAGCTCATAGTACTAGAAAACTAATACATTTTTACAATGCTGACCAAACAAAATTAAAAAAAAATATTCAAGGAATACCATCACTACAGGTAAAGATTTAAAAAAAAAAACTATCACGGACTGTCAGTCTTAATAGGAAAACGAGAACATAACCAACTAGCGAACCCTACATTGATAAATTTAACTTTTAGTGCAAAATTTAAATTAAGTCATTGCCTTAGGAGGATACAAGAGGCGTTCCTTGATCAGGGCCTGTAACTTTATAGGAGCCTGTATAGCTGTCCAAATTTGGTTCGAAATATACCGAGAGTGGATGCTATAATTACAAGCTTTTATTTAGTTTCACCTGTCCCGGTGTTTGTAATAAAATCTGGTAAGCTAAATTATACCCACTTCCCGGTGTCCGATTGAGCTAAAATTTTACACAATGGTCCAGTCCTGATGACAATGCATGTTTATAATAACCATGATGTGATACTGTTACCAGGATTGGCTCCAGACGATTAAACTACTAAACGGTTAACAGTAGGGACTTGAAATTTTGCATTTTAACTTTTTAGTTCTTTTTCTTATAAACAAGCAATAAAAGCTTGTTTAAAAAGATGTTTTAATTTTACTTGTTTGTATTTTAAGTCAGGAAATAACTGCTACAGACAGATATAAGACACAGGCAGGTTACAATTTGTTGCTAATCACTTTCAAAAGGGGCTAAAAATTCGTGTCCTATTTCTGTTCCTTATTGAATAGCCAACAAACCAGCGACAGTCGGAACAATACTAAATAAACGCAACCAATTGAGTTGTCGAGAAATTTTTATTAAAATACTCATAAGTACTTACCTTTTATATTTTATATTATAGATACATCCTTACCAAGCAACCGAAAAAAGTACCATACATCTACACTACCGTATATTTTATTCTTTAATCTATGCCATTATGCGGAGTAAATGATTATATTAATTTTACATTAGAATACAAATAAGCATATCGCAATGTTATGTAAATTTCAAATAAGAATTCGCTGAATGAGTATTAGAATGAATTTGCTGTTAATTTCTAAATAATATACATTATGCATGGCTAAAATACATAACTAGTCTCAGTTGCCTCAAAAAATATGCCTTATAGTCTACTTGAATATGCGATAGCGATACGATAAAACATCATAAAATGACGATAGTACAAAACAAGAAAATTTTAACTTATAACTTGCTCTATTTAGCAAGTAGTTTTATGAAAACCTTGCGCTGGAAATCACATGTTTTTGCACTTTCCAAGTAATGTTCAGGTGATTTCATCAATTCCATATTATATACGCTTAATATTCACAAAAACTGCTTTGAAAATGAAAGATTTTCTTTTAAAAAGACAAGTTAAAAACGAACTTAAGCTATTCACATTCGCCAAAATATCACGAGCGCTATTTTATCGTTATTCTGTCGCGTGGCTGCCGTAAGTGTGATTCTTAAGGGTGCAATGACCTGCGGTGAAAAAGGGGCTGCGCTACCGACGACAGGTTACAATGAAAAATGAATTTTCCTTCGCTTACGCTACTATTTTCTACCTCTAATACATGCGCTAATTACAGTAGAAGAATAAATAGTAAATATTAAATTACGTGTGCACATATTCGCATTAGAACGCCTTGTATTGCGGATAGGAAAAAATAACACAACATATCACTTACACTATTATACCCGATAACTATTTTTATCAGTCACATAAATGTCTATGTCTGCCGAAAATCGAACCTGGGACCTCATCGCACAATCACGTAGGCTATAATGTCATTAAGGAGAATAAATCATACTATGTCTGCTCACAAAGAAACGACTATTTTCAAAGTCATAAGTACAGCGCATCGCCAAACTAGATTAGATTATTTTCAACGGTGCTGCAAGGATTACGTGTGTACGCTTGCTAGTGCGTATACGAACTGCTAAAGGGGATAAGCTAAGAGGGTTGACGTCTACTCTCGCGGGTCGCGCAGCAAGAGAAAACTCGTCACTACACCAGACGATTAAAAATACAGTTTAGGGAAACATTGGCATTGCAAAGACAACCGTAATAGCACAGATAGTGCAATTTACTCGCTTAAGCGTAAATGTTTTAGCCAGATATTTATAATTTTAAAACAGTTTTTATTATATAACTTATTTTAGAACAAGACAATAACAGTTTTTGGATCTCGAAATTATGATTATAATCATTGATTCTCATTGCCTTTTAGAAAATATAGATAGGGTGTTTAAAACTGTCATTGTAAAGACAAAGATGATAAAGACCTATGCAATATAGCGCTCAATACTATTTTCGGATGTGTAAGGTACTAAGGACGTAACAAAAAATATATTAAATTCAGATAATTCCTTCGCAAAAAGCTTTACTACATACGATTAGATAAGGGAAATACAGAAGAGAATTCGAACATACTTAAAAAACGCAAGCACGGTATCAATTATCAAAACAAATAAAATAGCCATGAATACAGTAAAAAGACAGAATCTTCTAAATTATTGTTAGTGAATTAGCTTAATATGAAAATTAAGAACATTTGGAACGTTTATTACGTATTAAACAAGAAAAAAAGTGTATTTCTAAATATACCTCGTTTTGTAAAAAAAGACAACAGTTTACTTAAGCGATTGAAATCATCGTTACCTATTAATGGGGTATGTGATAAAATAACAATTTGTTCAAACAAAATGATTCATAAAATTAATAACGGTTCTTTAACTACTAAATAAATAGTTAATGGTTTGTATATTAAGTTTATTTAAAGTACAAAACTAAACATCATAAGGATGAAAACGTGAGAAAATATTTACAGTGAAAATATCTACTAAAATAGTACAAACATAAGTGATAAACTTCAATATTACTTAACATTGGTCTTTTCTGTAAGAAATGCTTTTTTCAAACATAAAACTAAATAAGAAAACTTTTAATAATGTATCTATATTATCATTATATCTGCAGCCTTAACTCTATTACAAAAATGACACCAGAATTAATATTTTTTTTACAGTACATAGCTGATGATAAGTGGTTATATTAAGTGTTGACTTTTATTCTTTTACTGTTAAGTAAGAAAACTGGTAAGAATCAAATAGTTAACGTATAGAAAGATTGTTAAACCGTTCATACTTTATAATGTATAGGACAGCTTGAACAACATTATAAAATATAAATACTTCCACACATTCCGTTTACTACCTCTGATAAAAGTGGTGAAATATAATAATAACTAGTACAACAAGATTTATTAAATACATATAATAATTAATAATACTCTTATAACCTATTCTACAATCAATAATAGCTTATTGCTTTAAGTTACATTTTATCATTATTAATCCAAACTTCACTCTTATCAATTATGTAATGAGTATCAAAATATTATATAACATTAACTAGGACATATTTATTAATATATAGCTTTGTATTATATGTTGCTCTACTTGTATTGCTTTTCCGTTAATAATAGTATCAAAATATTCGGAATATTCTAATAAGGGTAACAGTTACAGAATTTGGAAGATAAAATTTTATGTGAAGCTTCACACCCATACCTACATTTTACTCACCTCCTATCTTTTACGACTCTTACATAGTACTTTATTAATATTACTAATTGTAGATTTATAACGCATAATTATATTAAAAATGTTAATCTAACGTCAAGTTAAACTAAGCAAAAAAACTAAGGCGTCGTTTACACTAATAGGTGAATTAGGAGAGATTTTGTTGCATCAAATTGTTCATAAATTAATTCCCTAAACAATGTTGTCCAGCGTATACATATAATTAATAATTTTTATATTTATTAAATCATAAATATATAATGCTCTTTATTTGCCGACAAAGTAAAATAAGAGGACTTATACTTATTTGAACTTAATAATAATAAAGTAAATTTTCACTTTTATCAATGTCTTATATCTAGTTAAATAGGATTTGGTTAATAAACACTGCGTAAACAGGAAGTAAAACCTAATTTGCTCTGTGAATTAAACTTAATCCTAGGATTCGCTACTCCGAGCTTAAATTCAGATTTAAGGCTGAATTTTTTTATTTCACGACATTGAACGTAATTAAGTTTAATTTATTTTTTACTTATAATAATAACGGAATGCAAAAAGGCCCTAACCTAATTATATCTTAACTGAATCTAGATTTATATTATACTCTCACTCAAGTTCTTATAATAACTTACAATACTATGAATATTCTTGTGATAAGTAATAGTTTATTGCATATCTAAATAATTATTGTGATTTAACGTGTGTCTAATTAAGTAGTCATTAATTCTTAATGAACACCGCAAGTAAATAAATTCACATACAAGCTAAATGTCTATTACTTAATTCCGAAGTATAAAATCATTATATTAGTTACATACTTAATAATATACGTATAGCATATATTTTTTTTACTTGTCCTATAAACAGTGTTGACGACAGAGTGTTACCGAGCAGGAATGACCCTTATATTTATCACGCAATTCTACGTAAATAATTTTCATGTTATTCACACTTTTCCAATAGTGTTTTAGTGATTTCATCACTTTAATATAATCCAGGCTGCTTTGAAAATGAATGTTTTTGTTCTAAAAATACGACAAGTTAAAAAAAGGGACTGTTGGGGGACCTATGTTTTGATTATACTTAATTTATATTATATTGATTTATCGAATATATACTCGAAAAGGCAATTCTGATTTCTCATTTTACTTATTATCAAAAATCGATGTGAAAATGATTTCGAAAATTATGATTTTTCTTTGAACACAGCAAAATATGTTTCGTTGTTTAGGAACGAATGCAAAAAGACGAACTATAACCATTTATACCCGACTGCATTAAAAGGAGGGTAATGTTTATGTTCGTATGTATGGATATTTTTTTGGAACGCTCTACAGCTCAAAAGGCTTAATCACTTATAAATTGATGAATTGTAAAGAGTAATCGATTTCTGTCCTTTCTAAGAATGAATCGTTTAATTTGTGAATAGTGCGAATAAAATATCCATCAGTCAGGATTTTCTTTTTTATATTGTGAAGAAAATCCAAACATCCAAAATCCAAACATCTTTACACACTTTCACATTTATAATATTACAAGGAAGTGAGTTTGTACACATGTATCATAGACTGATTAGTTTGTCCCTTCAAAAATATATTTAAATATATTTTACACTTATTAAAAGTGATTATTTTACATTTTGACTATTTTCTTAATGCAATATAGACCTTATTATAGATTAATTATGTACGTTTCAATTGAAAGCAATACTTAAAACAGTAGCCAGTTCAATTTGTGTAATCTAAGTTTATATTTAAAACTATGTTCTTGTTATAATATTAGAACTTTAATATAAAAATATAACCATTGCCTTTCGCTATTCAAACACTCAATTGCTGACATATTTATTGCCACTTCAAGAATAGTTCGACTAAAGGATAGTGTAAAATCTCATTTAATTGTGTTTGTACTAAGGTTTTTAATGTCAAAAATTACCTTAACTTAAAAGACAATCCGCCATACAAAAGATAGAGCCCGTATTTATACGGACATTTACATTTTAATTAAGTTTAAGTGAATTTAGTATTAAGTCGACTTTTAGTGGAATTAGTATCGAATTAGTGTTTACCCGATTGCGCCAGTAGGAGGGTAAGTTTTGGACAGCATGGATGAACTGTATACGTATGTATATATTTCTTCACATAAGTCTTATTTTATTATATGCTGCCCGTAACTTCTAAGCTATGAGTTGTCATTGGATTGTATGGATTTGGATATTGGATTAAGTCATAGTGGTTATATAACCCCCCAATTTTAGCAGGCAGACTATTTATAAACAAGCTCAAAATTTAAATAACTTTTTTCGTCTTAGGAACTAATAGCTCACTTAACGACTACTCTACTAGTCATCCTTTAGTTAACTAAACTTGAAGAGCAATGTTCGAGACAAATTTAATTGTCACTATCAGAGTGCGAAGTGGGCGATTGGCAATGGGTTTCCGACTGCTATGTGGTGTTAATTTGTTCTACGTTCAAGTGTGTGATGAATCGAAGACGCATCTTCAACGCCGGACGAAGCTTACGTATCACGGCTTCCACTTCATTCTTCAACGTGTCGCCAACAAACATGTATTTTATGTGGTAACTGGGGTTCAATTAAGGATAACTGTTTCTTTATGTAATTTAACAATAACTGAAAAATGAATACTATACAATATTAATAAATGTCAGATATGAAAAAGGTATTACCTACCCCTCGTCAAAGTAAACAATTTAAGGGCGTTATAAGCATCAAGAATCAGATTAAGAATTAAGATTCTGAATTCTAGAAGCATAGCGCAGTTGTCCGGAATTTTTCAAATACTTAATTTGCACTGACAGTAGGGGAGACCAGGGTAGAAAGAGCTAGCGGTAAGTTATGTCGATAACTTTTCCATAACAAAAAAAGACTTACCCCTGACTCTTTCAGTCCCGCTTTCCCCACTACCAATTCAAAATCGACGTTCAAAGGGCAAGTTCGATTGACAGCAGTTCTGTTCGCGGTCTGGGTGTATGTTTGTGTGTTCCTTTGTCGTCCATGGCACCCACAACACAGCGAATAGGTACTACTGTGGGGCTATGAGTGTATAGCGTTATTATTATTTATTTATTTAATTTTATTAAGTATGACTAGCTGTTGCCCGCAGCTTTGCTTGCGGAAATTATAGTTTTGCGGTGATATTTACCCCCTTAAGAGTTGATTTAAAAAAATCGTTGAATTAGGTATTTATCCCTTTCAACCATAAACCCATATACGAATTTGCAAACTGTTTGCTTTAAAATTTGGTTAATTTTCATACAAACTTTCAACTCCTATTTCCCCCCTTAAAGTGTGAATTTTCAAAAATCTGTTCTTAGTGCTCCCCTACACTTCATAAGGAACCTCTGTGCCAAGTTTTATGGTTCCAGGTCTACCCGTTTAGGCTGTAGCGTGTCTGTCAGTCAATCAACATTTTTATTAAGTACGAGCTGTTACCCGCAGCTTTGCTTGCGGAAATTATAGTTTTGCAGTGATATTTACCCCCTTAAGGGTTGATTTAAAAAAATCGTGTAATCAGGTTTTTCATCCCTTTCGACCATAAACTTAAACACGAATTTG
>LGAG01001135.1:342548-356986 GCA_001278395.1 Lerema accius | reverse complement strand
ACCTGACTCTTTCAACCCCACTTTCCCCACTACCAATTTAGAATCGCTGTTCAAAGGGCATGTCGATTCACAGCAGTTCTGTTCTCAGTCTGTGTATATGTTTGTGTGTTTCTCTGTCGTCCATGGCACCCGCAAAACAGGGAATACTACTGTGAGGCTATGAGTATATAGCTTAATTTATTATTTATTTATTAACGGACTGTTGCCCGCAGCTTTGCTTGCGGAAATTATAGTTTTGCGGTGATATTAACCCCCTTAAGAGTTGATTTAAAAAAAACCTTGAATTAGGTATTTATCCCCTTCAACTATAAACCCAAATACGAATTTGCAAACTGCTTGCTTTAAAATTTGGTTAACTTTCATAACAACTTTCAACTCCTATTTCCCCCCTTAAAGTGTGAATTTCCAAAAATCCGTTCTTAGTGCTCCCCTACACTCTAAAAGTAACCTCTGTGCCAAGTTTCATGATTCCAGGTCTACTCGTTTAGGCTGTAGCGTGTCTGTCAGTCAGTTAACATTTTTATTAAGTAATTTTTATTAAGTATGATGATTTATTTATTTAAAGCCTGACCAGGAAAATAAAAAACCTGTACAAATGGCGCTCTAATCGCTTTTCTTACAGTAACACTGAGTGTAGTCATGTCACGCACAAAAATCTCACAGAAACAATGAAACTTACACCACGCTTCGAATAACGAACTTTGACAAAAATAGACACTTGACATTTTAAAGTTACTGTTGGCATTAGAAGTAATTAGTTCCATTAGTTTTCCGCAACATGGCGAGGTTTTTTATTTTCCTGGTCAGGCTATAATATGGTAGTTAAAAAGGATACAGTAAATCGCAGATAGGATCGATGTATTGCAGATGTGTTTGTGCCTTATCTATGTTCGCCAGTAGTTCATACAACGACACAGTGATATCCATTACTGCTCGTGACAAGTCAGAGTTAAACCGTTGTAGATACGGCCCCACTAGATGGCAGAGGAATATTAACTGAACCTCTGTACGTATCTCAGGCGATAATTTCTCCTTTATAAACCTGTCAAAGTAAGTTTCTTTCTTTATTATTACTGCTTTATAATCTATAAATAAATAAAAAAAAATTGAAAAAGAAGCTTAATTTATTTAATTAGCCTAAAAAGCAAAAATTTAATTGTATATCAATTTAGTACATGTAGCGTGTACACATAATAATGAATGTTAACAACGCAGAGCCCTTAAACACACCCTAGTTTGATCAAAATCGGTCCAGCCATTTTATGAACAATTAGAAACAAATACATGTACAGTCACGACCGTAAATATCTGACCCTACCTCCCTATCGTCACATATTTATGTCGATATTTATGTTCGTGACGGTATAGTATCTATGCAACTAAATAAAATTAAGTGTCTGTTTGTAATATTAAAATAACCGCTTTTTACTTAATGCATACGTATGTATACACGGTACATGTATCAATTTTTTTATATTTTTTGTCTATTCTGTCTGTTTGATCCGACTAATCTCTGAAACGGCTGGACCGATTTTGACGAGACTTTCACTGGCGGGTAGCTGATATAATAAAGAGTAACTTAGGCTGCTTTATTTTACTTTTGTCTTAGCATAGGATTTCCAAGCAAAGCGAGGGCGGGTCCACTAGCTCATAATAAAAGAGTATCATTAAAAATGTTACTTACAACGGTATTTGCATAATCTGTCCCGCGCCGGCGTGATACCAAACCGCATGCGCCAAAGCAAGTGTCAAACTGTATTTATTCTCCAACAACGCTTCATTTGTTTTCTTCAAACTGAACAGCTGAAAAGGCGTGTACTCATACTGCCATTCTGTCATTTCCGTACTAGTTATCAGTTCAAATATCCTATCATGTAACACTGTCCAGTACGGGTCGGGTAGTGCTGCCATTATGAGCCCTATTGCGTTGATCCAGAGTTGAATTTTCATTGCTGGGATGACGACAAAGCCTTTAGTGATGACGTCTAATAAGCTGTTGCCTACAGCGCTAGGTGTCAAGGGAAGCGACATTAGTTCCACGCAAGTCACGTATAGGGAATGCGCTGAAGGATTCGGATACTCATTGAATCGCCAGTCTGTATTCGGGAAATGAGAATGGCCTGTCATAGCTGGAGTAAGTTAAGAAAATTGTTATAGTTTAATAGGTTCTAGTACTTGGCTTTCATAAAGCCCATGATATGACAGGTATTGTCTAGACATTAGGAATTACCATAAAGCCAAATATTTATAGATTAATAACAATTTATACGGTAATGCAATAAACTATTAGTTCTTAAGAAGTAATGGAATAGGCTTCTTCTAAGTTAATGTGCTCACCACCTAAGACAACATCGTCAACTGCTATTTAGGTGGGATTGTTGTCAAACATTAACATCATTTTAATTTTAAAAAGTGCAAAAATGTAATTTGAAAATGACAAATAACTGCACCATCTAATACAATGAACCATTTAAATACAAGCGACAATTTGTACTACAATTACGTTGTAACCTTGTAGAATAATTGACCAATTTATTGATACAAAAATACTTATTTTTATAGTAACATATTTATATGTTTGAACATTCTTACTTTTCTCTTCTTAGTGAAGTGTTTTAATTTAATAAGGCAAGGTGGGGTAAGACTAACACACGGGGCAAGACTAACACTGTCTATTATCTCGATACGTATAGCTTAAATACGAAATTCTTCCAGTCTGTAAGATAGAACAAACGTAAATGTTCTCGGCTAAAACTCACACCATGTCGTTTCTTCAAGTGCATATCGAGATAATAGACAGTGTTAGTCTTGCCCCGTGTGTTAGTCTTACCCCACCTTACCTTAACTGTTTTCCAATCTTTTTTTTAATAAAAAGGATACTATCCACCATTCTGTTCACAAGACTCATGTAGTACACCAGTTCAGGTATCCAAGCTGTGGCCTCCGTTTCAGTATTGGTGAGGTATGTCTGGAAGGCCTCCGTAGTGGCCCAGCCGGTAGGCCTAACCTCCTTCAACGACCCTAGCACCGCATTCACTAGCTTACGCTTCAACATTGGTTTGTCTCGTAACTTTGATTCGTAGTAATGCAGTGTGTTGTATAAAAATGTTACTGGTCGATCTGAAATTGTATAGGTAAAAGGTTTGTGTATATGTTTCACCTAGATGGCTGTATATGTAGCAGTAGTCCCTAACCGTTTCAATATCGTTACCCCTGTGACCTATGAGGAAAACTGATATTACCCCCTCTTTTAAGTGTTATCATAACAAACTATACCTCGTTTTTTTCGTCGTGATTTAAAAGGGAAACAATCTTACAGTGTCTTTTTTATGTAATTATCTATTTAAAAATAAGACAGACACAAATTTTTAAAAACTAAAGAATAAACAATAATTTAATGTTAAAATAAATTTCTGTATACTTCTAAATATTTTTTTAAATTAATGAAATACATAAAAGTTGTGCCAAGATTGTTTACCTTTTAAATCACGACGAAAAAACGAGGTATATACAAGTAGCTTTTTTCTTTATATTTTTATTTTACGATCCAAATAATTAGAGCTTTTATTATCCACGTGAAATAGCTTTTTTACACTTACAGGGTAATTGTTCCCAGGTTAGAAACCCAAGCTGTATAGCTTAGAGCCGGTTTAACCAAGAAGTAAGTGTCATACCCAGGTTTTAGCTGATATTTACTGTCAAACAACCATGTTTGTGAAGGAAAACATCGTAAGGAAACCTGCAAAGCTCTTAAAGGTGTGTGGAGTCTCCCAATCCGCAGTAGGCCAGCGTGGTGAACCTCACATTGTGAGAGGAGACCTGAGCCCAGCTGTGGGACAGTTGTGGGTTGTGATTATGAAGCATGTTTGCATTTCACAAATAAATAAAACAAGATTCCAAGGGCCTAAGGCATTAGTTATTTTCTCAGAAATAAAATGTATAGAATAACGTAGAGTAAGTATATGCTGTGAGCATATCCATTCCACGTGTAACAAGTGCTAAAGGTAGGTAAAAATTGTACTTACATTTCTTAAAATTACAGTGCTGGTTCTTACATAAGTTTTAAAAAAATATATTGAATATTAATAATGAACACTGCTAGGCTTATAAGGGCTGCGGGTTTCTTTTTTCTCGACGCTTGAGTCTCCAATTTTTCTACCGCCCCGATAAGTCCGGCATTATTAATTATTAATAATACTTTTGCCTTTTATTTATGACCTTTATTCAAACGTTATTTCCCTATTTTAGGAATTTTAATATAAAAGAGCTTGTTGATATGTTTAAGACGTCTGTAAGTGCCCTCATATATATTTATATAATATCCTGCTATAGAGTGGCTCGACTTTAGTAATTCATTATGTAATAAGACTGTATTGTATAACAACTGTTGCTATCCCAACAAAAAAATAAAAATATAATCACCATGAAACTTGTACAGGTATCCCAGGTGTTCTAGCAGCTGTTCCAGATTCTTGCTAACCTGTGGAATCTCCAGGTGTCTATGGACCACTATGTCTAGCACGGGAATGAACCTGAGACACACATTGCTGAGATACACCGGGATCGGACCACCATAAGCACTGCTTGTTTCATCCGGTGTGAATTTCTCTGGATATTTCCTGTGGAATGCTAGATGTTTGTCGTACCTGAAACAAAAGTATTAAAGTGAGAGACCGTTCAAGTATTACGTAACGCGTAACGAAATATAGGGAAGGGGTCGAACAACGCGTTACGTAACATTGTTTTTTTATCACTAAAAGAACTAGCGAATACAATTTGTGTAACTCGAAAATATGGCAACATTTTTAAATAAAAATGGTCATGTGTATTACGTAACGTTTAGGGACAAAAAACGTTACGGCGCGTTACATAGGGGGCAGGAAGGTCAAAAATTTTGTAACATAATACTTTAAAGCTTCCTAAAATAGAAAGTTATAAAGTTAGTACGATAGAATGACAGATGGACAGTTCTTAAATTTTTCACTATATTAGTGTTGTATAAGAAATGACTTCAGTATGAATTTAAATTTTATATACTATAGATGTCGACGTTTCCGTATATTTTCACAGGGATCCTATAATATATATAGATTTTAAGTAAACAATTTTTTAAAGTATGTAGGAGTTCAGAACATTTTTTTTATTTATCGTCTATCTGTCTATATAGCAGAGCCTGATTTAAAATATTTTTTATATCGAGAAAGTTTTCCAGTTCCACTAGATAATGGTTGTACGATTTACCACTAGTTTACAATATTACTATTAAAAAAATAAAAATTATACATTACCAATTGTTTTGCTTCCAGTGTTCAGGTGAGTTTTCCTTAACAAAGTCTTGGGCACGGTTTCTTAGCTCTGAACCCTTCAATAATAGAAGCTGTATGATATACAGACACACCTGACTTTCATTGCTATCAGGGTTCGGACGTAACACCTGTGAAATAATAATATTGTTTTTAATAACGAACAAGTGAAAAACGACTAATGAAAAATGAGGCTTCAGAAAGAATTAAATTTAAGCAGTTACAATAGGTAATATTTTCTTGGCATGTGTTTGTAATCCCTTTCATTTGATACCCATATAGCATCATTTGTTTTGTTTTAGTCCATAATTTCATGTGGGTTTTCATTAGTCTGTGCTACCACAACACGGAGACTAATTATTATCTGTATTCCGGAACTGGATTCAATAATGATAATATGGAAGATGGCGATTGTGTGAGGTGCAATTAGGGGTGTAATGTTAATGTGTAAAGACGTAAGACGTAATTAGAAGTTTATAAGAGTTGGGTCGTGGAAATAATTGTAAAGAAGGAATTACTGTAACTAATTGTTTGATCCTTTAGCTATCCAGTGGTATAATTTTTAATTTTTTTATGTAGATGATAGATTCGAAACCACAACGCCAAACTATCCCCTGATTTCCCCGTATGGTAGCTAATTTGAACACGAATTCCCATCAAAAATCTTACCAGACACAATACTAGGCGATCAATAGTAACGATATTGTATTTCCAAATAATATCGTTGATCGCATCAACGCATTTGTTTATATGCGGCCCGCCGGCTGGATTCGTTACTTCGAAGACTAAATAGTCGCAAAACTTGCGCAAATGCGCCGCGAGGGCGCGTGCACCAATCCGCTCTAATATCCTGGAACATATAAATTTAGATTAAAGGATCGTATATCGTATACAAAAAACGTTATAGCCTGCTAGAGTTAGTGGTAATACTTCCCATTAAAATCTTTTGGTTAAAAAATTGTATTTGATTTTTGTTTGTTATTTGAAGTCCTTTATTCATATTGATAACGGTCAAATTTTTTACCGATTCTAGAGTTTGCAAACTTGTATGGCTCGTAATGTAATGGCTCGTAGCCCAAACTTTGGGAACCACTTTACTAGATTTCTAATATTAGTGAGGTAACTGGGCCACAGGCAAACTAAAATATTGCTGTCAAAATTGTTTTACCATTTGCCAAAATTGATGACATGGGTCTCACTCAGCCCATTAATGACCCACTACTGAGCATAGGTATCTTCTTATAATTGAAACTGACTTAAAATGTATGTAGTATGCTTACTTAAGCAGTGATAGCCTAGTGGTTTGAACGTTGGTCTCTCGAACGGGAGATCCTGGGTTTAAATCCCACGGCACGCACCTCTAATTTAAAAAGTTATGTGCGTATTAGATACTAATTATCATTTGCTACGGTGAAGGAAAACATCGTGAGGAAACCTACACCCCTGAGAGTTCTCCATAAAGTTCTCAAAAGGTGTGTGAAGTCTGCCAATCCGCACTAGGCCAGCGTGGTGGACTATGGCCTGTACCATCACACTGTGAGAGGAGACCCGGGCCCAGCTGTGGGACAGTTATGGGTTGCAATGATGATGATGATGCTTACTTAAATGCAATAGGGTTGATCCTGTTGGTTTCAAAAATCATTTTCCATAGAAGACATAGAAACAGTGGCGTTCCTTGTACTGAGAAATGTGCTATAATATCGTTATCATTCGCCATAGACGTCCATTTGCGGTATTCCTCCTCAACTGACTTTTTCAACAACTGTTTGTTCTCTTTGGCTGCGGGATTCTGTAAAGAAGTCATCGAAATCTTTAAAACTATATTTACTATCATAATAAGTATTACTATTAAATAGCGTAAGAAAAGTAAAAAGATATATGTTGTTTGTGGCTAATGGACATTATGTAATATAGGTAACTAGACGATGCCCGCGGCTAGTAACTTAAAAAATATTGGATTTATCAGGGATTTATAAGGGAATCTATAATCGGGATAAAATCTATCCTATGTCCTACTCCTGGATGCAAACTATCTGTGCGCCAAGTTTCAGCTTAATCCGTTCAACGGTTAGAGTGTGAAGGACTTACAAACAAGACATCCAAATATCCAAACATCTTTACAATTTTTTAAATTTAGAATATTAGTAGGAAAGAGGATTTCCATAAATCCTGTTTTAAATCGAACCCAGGACCCCTCGCTTTGCAGGCAGGGTCGCTACCAACTAGCTAGGCTACGGGGTTGTCATAATGTATGTATACCTCGTTTTTTTCGTCGTGACATAAAAGGTAAACAATCTTACACTGTCTTTTTATTGTAATTATCGATTTAAAAATAAGACAGACACAAATGAACAAAAACTAAAGAATAAACAGTAATTTAATGTTAAAAAAAATTTCTGTATACTTCTAAATATTTTTTTAAATTAATAAAAGTTGTGAAAAGATTGTTTACCTTTTATATCACGACGAAAAAAACGAGGTATATATTGTATGTTAGTTTATTTGGCACGTTCTACAGTCTTAGCTTAACGGACGTGTCATTGGATTTTTCTCGATTATCGATAAAAACAATAAACGGTGTTTTTATTTGTTTTTTTTTTACTAATCAATTATTCGACATCATAATTCATCAATATACATATAATAAGGATTCATACCTGAGCGAAAAACTCGACGAGTACAGGCGGGAAGCACTGCAATGTATGCTGCGACCACATGTGTGGAGTGTTCGTCATTATTGTCGTCAATAGCTCCTTCACAGCGGCGCCGTCGCTACCTAACACACACACACACACACACATTAAAACAAATTCTCATCTACGAATCGTTATTCATTTATTTATTTTCTTGGACTTAACAAGACTTACAACTACCTTGTCATATCACATTATCATTAATGGAAAAACTTTGTTACATTATTTATGATATAATATAATATTAAACATATTTTTTTGTTATTAAAAAGTATAGCTAATGCTGATATTATTTCCGCATCATGATTTAAAAGGATTCGTTTTAATGTCACATACTTATGACTTAAAACCTATATTTGTACTCGTAGGTCTGAAAATTGGTAAAAATTACGGTTGTATCATAAAAACACAAAGCCAATAAAATAAAATTTTAACGACCAAATAAACCGCGCTCCCGCTTAAGTATGTAGATGTCGTAGTAATTAAAGAAACCATGTTAATAACGATTCGTCAATGTCGAATGTATTTACGAATGAAATTGCATAATATAACGCCTATATCACGCCAGTACGTACACATAAATTAAGTTATTTAATGTAAGATTTTAAATAGTAACCTAATTTTTAATAAATGAGTAAAATATTTATTCTTGTAGACTTTATTTATGATTCAATACAAAGTAGTATTTTACTCCTTCAATAGCTTTCATCTTTAACATATCCGTAGATTATAACATCAAATAAACAGTCGCATAGAGTAATGCTATTTCTAAAACTCAGCTAACATAGAGCGCTTTATTTACATTATATTACGCCAAAATCGTTCTTACGAGTATCAAGACTACAGCTTTGCTTTTTTATACAATCCTTTTTTTAAATTATTTATGAACTCTTAGCTTTAATAAACAGTATAGGGCTATAAAATAAGCAATAGAAACATTGTTTTTGAATAAAAACTTCATTCGAATGCTTATTGAGTGACAAACATAGGAACTATATTATTATTTAATATTGTTGCTTATTATATTATCACCAACACAAATAAAAATATACATTTAACTATATGCAACGAATTATGTTCGCTAAAGGAAGCTATTGTATTAATAATTGCACGACGAATTTCAATTTATACACTCTAATAGTTATAATATAAACTATTGTAATATTAGAGAGTTTAAGAAAGTAAAAATAAAAACACGCCAGGGTAAATATTCTTTTGCATATTGCGTTATGCTTAAGGCACCTTTTTTCTTCAATAATTACATCTCGCAAAGTTTTAAAGGTATAATCTTTTTTAATCGCTTACAATTTCCAATATTATCACAAAAGTACACATAAAATTCGCTCAACAAGAAAGATTTAATATTTGTTTAGATTACTTTTCTAGCATTTTATAGCATCGCATAATACTTTTGGAAAAAGACATCTAAAAGTAGTACAGAGCAAAATTTGCCTTAAAATACATTGAAGTAGAATCATGTTATATTGGCCCTTCTATAATATAATTAATAAACTAGGTTTCAAAAATTACTACCAGATATTTAGGCGTTATAATTAAATTCGCATGCGCTTTTCCAATTCGCTTATGATTTAATTCGCGGAAGGTTAAAAAACATCAACATTATGTATTTAATTTAGCGATATCAGTACAGCTATTTAGTATGAAAAATATTCAAAAAGAAAGTCTTGAAAAAAAAATCTGAATTTGAAAGAAATATTACCTAATTTTACATCTACTTACACTAAGGGCCTGATTCACAATCGTTGAGTAAAGTTTTAAGTAAGCTATTTTGAACTTATTTGCACAGTAAACCAGTAAATTGCGTTTCACAATTTCACTTTTATTGACGGATGATTGTGAAACGTATAGAGAGTTAACGGAAGGATTTACTCTGAGTAGCTTACTTTATAAATAATTTACTTATAGATTGTGAAACAGACCCTAAATTTAATAATTACATACTAATAACTTTTATGCAAGTGAAAAAATAAATGTATATAAAATGCGTTGCACTCACCCGCGCCGGTCATATAAATGCCGCGTGCTAGAGTGAGTACGAGTACTCGGTTGAGCTCTTCACTCTCGGAAGAGACGAGTGGCTTCTGGTCGGTGACAGCCCTGGACATGAGCAGCTGGACTCCGGAGCTACCCAGGCTTGTTATCAGACGTAGGGCTGTGCTCTCAAAACTGGAACATGTAAGTCACTTTTAACTTTAATTATGTACCCCTCACACTGTGAGAGGAGACCCGAGCCCAGCAGTGGGACAGTTATGGGTTGTGATGATGATGATGGTTATTAAGTTTGAATAGTTCATTAAAGTCATGTTACATATAAGTTCACATAACATAATATGGTAGAAAGAAATGTCAAATGGAGATGTTCATATAATCGCACTTTACAAGTTTTTTTTCATAATAAATTATTTTCCTTGGCACTGCTATAAATACCCCCCTTTACCTTAAAATCAAAGCTTCATTATTTCCTCTTTTGAGGAATATAGAAATTTTCAAATGTGATACTTATCGCCTCTAAAACACAGTTTAAAATTCCTTGAAAGGATAATTTGGGATTCAAAGTCACCGGATTTTTTCTCAACCACCACCCAAGTCACTATTAGTAAACAGTAGTACCTACTTACCATAACTGTAGTTGAGTTTGATTAGCTTGCGGGCAGGCGGCCAACGAATGTATGTTTGATAGTAATGTTAGCTTGTAGTTCGGCTGAATATGATGAATGCGGTATGAAAACATATCCAGTAAGTTATGGAATATACCCCATGCGTATGCCTTGAACACATTCGGTAGCAGCTGATCTGTTGGAATTAACAAATCATACTCAGATTTCAGTTTATTACATCAAAACTTAAATAAAGATTTAATTTTTTTTATGTTTTTATGTTACTTTTATGACGAAGGAACTAACACATGCTCATTAAGAGCAAGAATAAATAATATTAAGATAAACAATTGGTTCTTTAATTTAAATGTAATTTGTTGAAGAGATCAAAACAATAATAACCATCAAAACAGGTGAAATAGTATAGAAGTTTACATTCAACGATAGATACAAAATGATTAAACAGAATCTACTAAAAATAAAAACGCGTAAAATACTTACTTATAAATCCCTTTATGCCCAATGATTCTATTTCAGTGTAAACCAACAATCTACTGTATGTTTCGACTAGAGCCGGGGCCATCATACTGTTTCCAGGTACATTAGTTTTATTCTGAGCAAGTTTCGCAACATGAGTAACTATTGAATGTATAAGTGACATCTTGCAGTGTAACGTTAGACTATCCAATATACACATAGACAGAGGAACTGTTGGTAAAGGTGTAGTAGGATTCCCATTAGGCAAGGCTTTCTGGTTGCCAAATAAAGTTTCGATAATGATTCCCATAGGACGCGCGTAAAATTCCTGATTGGTTGAGTACGCATTGCATAGCAACGCGATTCGATAGTCAGATCCCATTAACGATGGCGTGTTGTTTGACGTTATAAGGTGATGAAGGAAACTGTAAATAAAGAAAACATTTTGTATAGAAATAAACCTTATGTAGTGAATATTTAGGTTTACATGTAATTCGGTTACAAGTTACTTGTGTAATCAAAGATATTTTTTACTACAGTCTTTTTTTGAGTAAAAATGAGATGGCAAATTACTTAAGTTGATAGGGACACGGACTATGTAGCACGAAATACTTATTTCGGTTATTAAATAAGAACGTAACATATTCATAGTATAAATTTTCATTGTGTGTATACATCAGACTTAAAAAAACTGTACTCACTCAAACTGCACTTTTAAGTTTATTGGCATTGTCATCGGCTTATGCTCAGTTTCAGCTTTCTTCAAGAGATGCATCCAAATGCATACAACAGCCATTTGATGGGTGCAGTGAGCTTTTGAGCAGTCAGGTACAGGCAAAGGTTCCTTCTCAGGATACAATAACTCATGAAGTTTTATTATAGGCAGGAAATTCGATAGCGGATTCCGTTGAATGCTGCCCGATATAAACTGCAGAAGCACCCACATTAAATGATCTCTGCCCTTCTTCATATCGTGCCCTACCAACTTGTTGTGGAGCCCCATTACAATGTTAGGGAAAGAGGCAAATCCTATGAGTATTAAATAAATGACTTGCGAAGACAAATGTAGCCAACACCAATGGGTAGAAGACATTTCATCGTCCTCAGTTTCTTGTTCGCTTTTCTCCATAGGCAATATCATGAGTTCAACAAGTTGATCTTCTAGCGCAATGCAGCGCTGTTTATGCTGTTTTTGAAGCCCTAGCATCGAACACATCATGTCTCTTGAATAGGGCTGTTGCAATACATGTCTTAGCAGCGCTATTTGTGGTTTCAATAGTTCATCATCGTATGGCAAGTTGCCTTTGAGGGAAAACTTGAGCGTTGTGGGATCCAGTCGCCAAGGATTTACAAGATGGTCGGCGTACCCCGAGAACTCTACGACGGGTAACATGTGGGAGTGACCGATAATAGACACCATCTGAGCACAAGGCTTAAAGCTCTCAACGAATTTTGAAAAGAGTCTTGCAAGTTGCTGTAAAGAACAAATATTTTATTGAATCGAGCATCATGGTTAATTTATATTTCCAGTCTGGGGGTTTGCCCCCCATATATTTATAGACAAAAGTACCCACAAAGGGAATCCTAGAGTGGGGCTATAATTGTCTATCTTATTTATTTAATGCAATTATTTTCAAACTACTATTAAATGATCTAATTGACTTGTAATATAATAATAGTCAAAGGTTTTAAATATGGTCTGTATACACCGTCAGTTTGTGGAGACAACTAACTCACTAAAGATGTTAATATACAAAGCTTGTATGAATATACTAATGAGTTCCATGAGAAAAGATAGAATAGGCATTCATAATGTCAATATGATATTGGTGTACGACGAAGACTGGATATACCTACTTAATTAAAACTCAGTCAAAGCACTTGTTAGAAATGAGGTCAATAGTCAGTCAGATGATGGAATGTAAATACCAATATAAATCAATGCTGTTGTCGTGAACCTCGCAGTATGGCTTGTGTCATCATCAAATGAATCATCATTCGTTATTTGATCCAATGATATTATAATACAACTAGTAATTGAAAGAAAGAGGAAAATCTCGATGGCCGAAAAATACTTTTAGCCTATGTCACTCTCACAATTGAGACAAATCCAATGAAATCCGTTAAACCATTTAGGCTATAGACTCTAGAACATTTTGTTTCATAAACCACTTTCAAAATTATGCTGGTACCGGTTGACCCCCCTTAACAAACTTTTTTATTTTCAGGAATCCTACTATCCTACTAATCCTACTCATAAATTATAATTGTGAAAGTTTGTGTCGATGTTAGGATGTTCACTCTCTAACCGTTTAAACGGATTAAGGTGAAACTTGGCACACAGATAGTTTTCATCTAGGAATAGGACCTAGGATAGATTGCGTCCCATTTATAGGTTCCCTTGGGATAAATTCAATACTTTGTTTATCTACTTTTTCGCGGGCGAAGCCGCGGCCATCATCTACTATATTATAAATAATAGTCATTTAATTTCTTATAACATTGATAGGTGAAGTCAAGCTAACGATTTAGGTCTACACTATCTTAATTAATCAAGCCTCCCATAGGTTCCTGGGATCTATTTGACCACTTTGAGAATCCATGCTCTAGAGTGAGCCAAACAAATGTACATACGTACATACTCTTGAAAATGTTACATTCCTGACATAGTTGAGTTAAATCGCTAGTGTTTTCAAAACATATTTTTTATATTTTCATAATCAAACCCAAGTTTCTTGTTGAATCACATTTATTACGAGCGATATGCAATTTGCAATCAAAAGTGACAATGACATTTTTACCAATCTGCCATAGATAAACAATAATCATAGATTAACCTACACTGCACTTTTAATCAACCATTTGAGGAGCTAAAATTATAAACAATTACAGTTCTTACCCAGTGTGGCCAAGGTGTATTCTCTGGATAATCTTTATGAATTTCTGTGACAATAAAGTAAGCTGGTAGCAGGGAAGCATTTCTGTCAAATATGTACTCAATAACATTATAAAGAGCCTTCAATTGTGGCATATTACTAGAGTTCAGCCTTACGGGAATGGTGGCAGCCTTTTCACGACAACCCTAAAACATAATAATATATAATATATATATATTGTCACGAGAGTGGGTTGGGGATAGGAGTAAAAGGCCGGTACTTCTTAAGACCTTTATTTATCTGACGGAGTAACGCACACTACACAATTTACACAGAACGGCACACACAGCACTGGTAACTCTCTACTGCACTTCACTGTACTTGCACTACACTTAACTTCACTTTACTTCCACTATTTTCTTCACTTTACTTTCTTCTTCTTCCCTCTTCTTCCGGTTTCGCTTTCAAAAC
>LGAG01001135.1:312618-342516 GCA_001278395.1 Lerema accius | reverse complement strand
CGCGGTCACGGTTATTGGGGGTGCTGATAACGAATATAACACATGTTTTAAGATCCAAGATGGCTGACACGTTGTTTCAGTGGGTTTTACACATCTTTATATTGAGTCAATAAATACTAAAATCATTTGGCAAAAATTCACTATCAGTTTCGTAAATCAGAAACTTTAATAAAAAGTAAACAAATTTGATTGAACGTTGCTATAACTTATGTTTATAATTAAACAAAATATATTATACCTTCATAATTTCCCTCACACCCTTGTAGTCAACTCCACCAATAATTCTTCTTATTAAATAAAAGCACTCTATCCAGTAATCATCATTTTCAAAGGTTAATTTTTCACTAGCTAAGACACAATCACATAACAACCTGTGAACAAGTTAGAAAACAATATAATATTATATTGATGCTATTTTAGAAACCGAATAGATAGATTGACAGCTATAAGCTTTATTGTGCACAATAATAAAATAATGTAATACCTCGTTTTTTCATGATTTAAAAAGTAAACAATCTTACAGTGTCTTTTCATTGTAATTATCGATTTAAAAATAAGACAGACACAAATAATAAAAAAAAAATTTAAGAATAAACAATAATTTAATGTGAAAATAAACTTCTAACATTTTTTTTAATTAATGAAATAAATAAAAGTAGTATCAAGATTGTTTACTTTTTAAATCACAATGAAAAAATGAGGTATAATGTTAAAAAATTGTAGTAACCATTTTATCATTCTTCACATGTCAACACTACTTCAAACACATTCTATTATTGAGATAGAAATTGATTAAGTATTTAGAAAGTCATGTTATACCAATAAAACTGATAGCTTACCTTGCTTGCAAAACATTGGAGTTAACCAAATTTTCTAGAAGTGTCAACAGTTGTCTCAACCTACAGCGGTTGGTGAGGGCTGCAGTCATGGTGAGGTATTGACGGATCGAGGATTCCTGCAAATCTGCGTTTGGAGTGGACATAATGGCACTTAGCCTTTTCTGATATAAAGCAAGCTTCTCATTCTCCTGTTCAGGCTTGTACACGAGAAAACAACTAAACGCTTCTTCTACCGTCTCGACGCGCTGGAATATCAACGGCTTGTTTACTTTTTACATCCAATAATACAAATTCCAATAAACAAGGTTTTCAATTACACTTACCAGGATCTCGTTGACTAGACTAGTAATTTGAGAATCAGCCATTTTATATTATTTCTATAAGTTATATCGAGTAAAAATCATCCTTCGATTTCACATTAAGTAATAGAACATTCAAAATTGCTTCAAGCAAACGAAAATAACTTTCAAACCAGAGGGTAAATACAAAGTTAAAGATATTAAAAACTACAAAAAACCGCACAAGACACCTAAACCGACCACACCTAAATAATATTTCATTTTATGTACACAAATTCCTCTGCTTGACAAACAGATATAAGAATAATTAAAATATTGCTGTACAAAAATTGCATATGCAAGATCACAAGATGCACACAATATGCACGTGCACGCTAACTGACAGCGTCACAGCATAGTATAGATAATACAATGACGGAATTACAGACAAAGAAAACACAAGGAGGACTGACTTATAAAAACTGTTAATTATAATGTGAGAACGAATAATTTTTAATTTAATATGCTTTAAACTTCTTGAATTTTTATTTCTGACTCGGAAACTTTAGATAACTATTTGATAATAATTCTAAAAAACATTATTTATTTACAGCAAATAAATAATTAAAAACGAAAAGCAACTTACTTAAGTACGGTACTTTAAATTACTTTTATCTACGATACATATTACATAGTACATATTATCAAACATTTTCTTATTATCAAATCAATGTTATGATGAATACATCAACTTACCGTAACACTAGTATAATTAGATTTTCTTTAAAGTTATTAAGATAAAAGATAATCTTTATTTTCATTCGTTGTGAAATATGAATTATCATCTCTTGTATTACGTATGATACATTCTCGTAATAATGCATACTTAGAATTTGTAAAATACCTCATTGAAATTCATAATGTCGGCGAAAAGAAATCTTGACTTTGACAGATTAAAAAAAAAACAGTCACCATCACCATCCATGATGAGTGAGTGAGAAAAAAAAACTGTAGTGTTGAATGTTGTAAAGACGTTTGTGATTTTCTTAAGTTTTTTTATGAAAATTGGGAAACCTACGGCCCAATTTATGTTCCCGTCGGGTTTTTATACGTAGTGAGAATAGCTGAGGTGATGGAGTCACCGCCTTCGTTCTCCACTCATTCGGAGGCTCCTCCGTTAAGCGAAGATAGTGGCCTACTGATTACAAGTGGCTCATTTTCGAGTGATTCTGCTAGTGGATGGCATCACATCGCATCCGAGGTAAGTTAATGAGTTTCCTACTTCATTACCGTCATTGTCAATTAATTTGTGAGACAGTTTAATCTCTGTTGGCGCTGTAAATTTTCGATGCACTTTGAACATTACCACGTTATACCACGTTAACCTCGCGACTTTAGATCTTATTAGCTTCTGTAATTAGGTCCGTTGTTTGTTTAGTCACAGTACTTTGTTTATTGTCGATCAAAACCATTGAACCTTGTGTTTTCAAAATGTTAGGTTATGAAAAGTTGTCGAACTAAGTTTTGATAGTTTCCAAACAGCGTGTTATGGCATTATCGGTACTCAAACATAAGTTAAGCTAAGTTACTCGATGAATATGCGATTAGGGAAATAAACATCACTAGCAGAGTATACCTAATTAAAATCGTAAATAGTGTAATTACTTAGTCATTACTTTTCTCCACTTAAATCTTTGGTTTTAATCATTATGTTTATTACATTGAGTAAAACTAAATCACGGAATTACTTACCTACTAGTTTTGCTAATACTTAAAAGGAAATGATGAACAATTAACCCATATTAATATGCATCATAATTTCCTACTGAACAGACATGACTCAGTAACCTTACAAAGGAGGCTTTCCTTGAGTTATGTTGCTAATAAATTATACCTATTACTATCCATTGTGTATGACCAACTGTGAAGTACAGAGGATGTTAACTTCTTACAAAAAAAAATGTTACAATTCTGATAAAAATAAATAGAATATTGCTCATGTTATAAGCACTAAAGATGTTGTTGTCATCGTTATTATCCTGTCCATTTTCAATTTCTATTTGTGGTTCAATACAGATGTCAATTTCCATTCTTCTCTGTTAGCTATCATCTCTACATTAACTCCTTTATCTTTAGTATTGTCACAAATTCCATCTATTTATACTCATATATTGTGGGGTTCCATAGACTTTTACTATAGCACTTCAAATACACAGTCTATAACGACAACCTATGGGAAATAAATGTAAATTCAATATACCATACTATATAATCTGTCGCTCCTACAATAAAGATAAATATAATGACAATCATTAAGAACTATGTATATGTTTTAATCTATCTATAGAGTACCTAAGGTGTGTGTATGTGTGTAAAAATTATCCTCCTTCTGGTACAGTTGATAAGTTGCTAAAGTAACATTGCTATTTTCATATCACAAAAGTGATTTTACATTCACAGTGTAAGCATTGGAACAGCATTCCTAAAAAGGCTTCAATATTAGTGTTCCAATCACTAGTAAAATTCTACTATCCTGAAGTCCTTCCATCCATAATCCCTTTTAATATGACATTGAATTAATAGTTACATGCGAAGACCCAAACAGAAAAAAACAGACAGAGTGATTGTATACAATTGTGACTGAATAAGTGAGGTACAACAATCTGTCACTTGTTGCCCTATACTACCGAACGGTGGGCTTCATATGATTGGACTGCTACATATTAACATTTGTCACTTTTTGGCTGCATGGCTCCGTCTATTCTTTTTTATGGGTCTGTGGTTCCATGCTACAAATTTAAGGAAAGGAGGTTTTGGAGAGTTTGATTCTGATTACAAGTCCGAACAGAATTCTTCATTATGCACAAGAAAATAAGGAAATAGTATCTTATAAAAAGTCTACTGAAACAAGCTCAATACAACTGCATATTGTTTTATGTGTCCAAGAAATATTGTTGGTTCTAATAGTTTCTTCAAAGGTAACATGAGTTTTCTATTATTTCCCCAAAACAATCTTAAAATATGCTTCTTATTGATTCCTAACTATAGTAGTATTTCATTATTTATTATAGTTTTCTATTAATTACATTTTAGTATAGGAGATATTTAAAATGATATCAACTATACCTACTTTATAAAAAGTATAAGTCTATCAACTTCATATTAATTGTAGGATTCTCTAGTTGCTTACTTGTTAAGGTTGATTGACTTTGATAATTTTCAAACTTTTATCTGATTCTTTACCAAACAGATTCATCTTTAACTGTAGGAGACATACTCACAAAATTGGTGTTGGTACAAATATATTACAAATTCGTTGAGGAAATTTTTATTGATTCTGCTTTGACCATGGTGTCTCCGGCAATATACTGATTCTTTTCTTTCATGTTCTTCCATGTTGGTTATGCCCCTGGTGTTGCTAATGTCCGTGGGCAGCATTGATCACTTACCATCAGATGACCTGTCTGCTCGTCTGCCTGTCTAAAACATAATAAAAAAAATTGTGTCATTTGATAAGTAATGTATATAGCCAGATGCCATGTTCCTAAGGTAATTAAAACTGCATCTTCTGTGAATATTTTATCTTAACGTTTTAAACTAAAACTTAAGGTTTATAAACGTTATCGTAAATGAACTTGATTTTAAATAAACAAAACTATATTTTCATAATTCATGGTTTTTAGAGACTTCAGTTTATTGAAAGAAACTTTGGAACAAACCAACACAATACATTGACAGACTTGTTATGCCATGACGGACATACATACACGCTAGATAATGCAGCTCGGTTACAATTTTACGTAGGTACATATATTTTCTACTAAACTTGACCATTTTATTTGTAGAACGTAACTTGGTTATGTGTCGCGTCTGCGTCGACGGCGAGATAAAAAAAGTCGTGGACAAGCGTAACCAAGTTAGTAAAATGGGGTCCTGAGGTTTGCCCTTAGGCATAAACAAACCGTATAACCTAACGCCTAACTTATTTTTATCCCCTTATAATAACCAAAGTGTATTGTATGTCGATTTACAAAAACCAGCACATTATTTACGCTCTCTGTCTTAATATTATGGCTGATAGAGAATGCTGCAAGCATTAAGCCCGCCATGCGCCATTTGTACTTAAAAAAATGTGCAATAAAGTCAAATAAATAAATAATCTTATGAATTTCAGCTCTTTCCAAGATAAGCTAAATACCACAGATATTTTCTATAGCGCGTCGCGACGCTTCAAGTAAATGTTGTATTTTAGTTTGGGCGTTGGAAACACCGCATCTGTTTGTTAGTCGGCTATTAACATTGACATGAAAGCAGTTTGAGTTGGGGGAAGCTTGTGGATACTCACTGGAAGTGTTGTTCCAAAGTTGGCGTCCGAGTTAAGCCACCTATTTAGACACGCTTTTGCACTCGCCATCGTTAATACTGTAGACCAACGTGAAACACCTGAGTCAGTTTTCTATAGGCTTAAATGGAGCAAGTAATTAAAAAATTGACAGTGAAATTCTCTCTTTTTTACCCTCGACGAAATAGTGATGATACGCGTTTAAAGTGAGAGGTTTTGTAGCCTACTCTATTTATTAAAGATTGGAATCTATTGTATACTACGTCTTTCTTAAACACATAGAAATACAGAATTCGAAAGGAGACGCATAGAGGAGAAATTGTTATTCATTTATATATATAAATATAATAGTAACAGTTTTTGATATGCCTACTTTGAATTTTTTGCCAGTTTCGTAATGGATTTGGCTATTAACCTAAACATTTATTATTACCATATACAAGGATAACATCTATAGCTATAACTATAACTTGCTTTCTCTCTATCTTTATCTCATTTGTGTCGACAATAAAAATAAGAATTATTATATTCCTTGCTAGGTTTTATTCTTTGTTCATCATTTTATCCAGTACGTACTCAAATCCTGCTATATTGAAAGACTCGACGTCATTAATTTGAGAAGAATTCCCGACCGAAAGCCATTGAACAATATACCCGCCTTCGGTTACGTGGTCGTTTGCTACTTTCAATTACAAAAAAAAAGAAATGTCTGCAGTCTGCAGTGTCTTTACCTGCGATACCGATACTAGATGAATCAATTCCCGCTTTATGCCTTCTTCGCATCCCTGAGCATTGACAGTAAGACTAATAAAGAAAGCTCTTACCTTGCATTGCGATTCTAAGATTAAAGTGCTGATCGAAGATGCCTTCATGATGCGAACGTTGAGGTAAATCTCTCGTTAATTTCTCCATGATTCGATACGATAATCATAACATAATCGAGCGGCGTTAACAACGCTCAGTATGGCCGCTAACTAACTTAGCGTTCCAAATGGATGCGGTTGGGAATGTCATGTCAAACGTATATTGTATTTTGATATATTCAAAGCCGCTTCCTGCTAGTAACTACTTCCGATAGGACACGGATATGTCGTTATCTTTGTTAATAATGAGTGCGTTTTGGGCAGCATTTTTTTTACAATACACTAGTACAATAATGTTGTACGCATCGTCGAAAGAATACCGAATTAGCCGTTGGTAAGACCTTCCCCCTGCTACCATCTTTTAAAGCAGTATTATTTTATTATAAACGTGCTAATGAATTTGTCTCCAATATAAGTGACAAAAGCTATTATAATTTTGGTCGAAATTTTGAACACTCGAGTTTTTTTGTTTTTATATTAATTACTGCTACTTGGCGGGGTTTTTTTTTAACAAAAAAAACGACACTATTACTTATTTACATCTATATGTATAAGAAGACATGTTTATTCGTATATAAACTACAATTGGCAAGGTATGGCATAAAGATCAAGGATCATTTAAAACTGTCACTCAGCTCTAACATTCACAGTACTTTTTGTTTAAAAAGTTTAAATATTAAACCAATATCCGGATATACGTAGCTACTTACACCAGTCGACCGAAAATCATCTTTCGTTAAGAATCACTTTAAAATATTAAATTCTGTGTTTATTGTTTGGAGCTGAGACGAATAATACAACAGAGTATTTGGCTGAAGTTACTCTGTACCTCCTTATCGTCTTTACAAATAATTAAGTATACCTATGCCGTTTCATTTTTAGAAGTATTACTCTTTATGTATACTATTGGTGCTTCACTATGATATTAAATGTAAATTCTGCACTTTCGATGGTCTTAATTTTAGTACCGGCTAGTTTAAAAGCTTCCACGTTCGTATTTATTTATGAGGCATAAATTCTGAATTAAGTTTTGTGTCTAGATTCTAGAACCACTGGCTCAAACTTTGCGTTGTTAGGCAGTTAGTCATTGTTGACATTTTATTAATAGGCAAAGTACATGAGGCAATTTCCATATATCATTGTTCTAAAAAAATTGCTCGGTCAGGTTGGCAGATTTCACACACCTTTGAGAACATTGTGGAGACTCTGGAGTGCAGGTTTCCTCACGATGTTTTCCTTCACCGTAGCAAGTGATAATTAGTATCTTATACGCACAAAACTTTTTAAATTAGAGGTGCGTGACATGGGATTTTGAACCCACCATCTCCCGTTAGAGAGACCAACGTTTAAACCACTAGGCTGTGATAGCCTAGCTTGCTGTTTTAAGGGATAGTGAATAGCAATAATAATGATAAAATGAATTACATACAAGCTATTGCATTATGATTTACATGTCCACGTATTTGTTGCAATACCATATTATACAGACTGTCTGCAGTGCCTTTAACGGTGTTCGCATTCGAAATACTATTGATTTAATCCTCAGCTTACATTCGAACTCCATTTTGGCTGCTAGGATTTAATTTGGCTTAAACCAAGAAAGCCAGTGCGTAAAATCAGGAGTGACATTTCAGTTATCAGGGCGTGTAGTACCAATACTAACGTTGAATGGGTGCTTTTGAGTCCCTTAGAAAAGTCTCGGTACTTATTTTGGTTATTAAAAGACGTGATTTCTTCGTGGGCGATATTATTCGCTTAAATACTATTCAAGGTAAATTAAAAACCTACTGAAACCATGAAGACTGAAACAATGCACTTTCAGGACCATGTTAAAAAGTTTCGTTGTAAAGAGTTTATCCCAAAAGTCCCAAAAAAATGTACAGTCAAAAATCATTACCCTCCTTCTAGTGCAGTCGGTTAAAAATACTAGTATCTCGATACTATACAGCCAGTACCTACATGGTTGATATAAATAGGTTACAAGCCCGGCCCGCCGTCTACAGAGTTCGCTTCAACATCCTCCTTGTATTCAGAATGAAAACTGTCATCGTTGCCGATACACCTGTCAGGGACGCTCTATTCAAGTCGAATATAACAACAATACAACGACCGTGCTCTTTTGATTCTGCCCTCGCTATGTCAGTCAGAAATGTAAATGTAGCTTTGTATTTGCTGCTTTCATACATTAAATAAACGCCTTAGTAAACTGCTTCTCACATACTTCCTATTTAGTAGTTGGATGAATTTTTTTAAATAGTTTTAGATCGGTCCAGACAGCAGACGCACCTCAGTTCAGTTACTGGATTAGGAAATTGGATTTATATAGCTTTTGACAATACTTAAATAGTACGGCACGTGCATAGATAAACAGAATAAAATTTAATACGATATACAAATTGTAGAAATAAGTAATTTTATACGTTGTTTCATAGATTGGTGCGAAAGCGTCTGATAATGTAGCGTACACGACGCGAGCCAAGCATATGATAATGACAAATACGTGATCACGTTAGCGTATATTAGATGACCGCACGAGCCTCGTACGCGTTCATTATACTCGGGCGCTACACTGAACATTCGCCACAGCTTTCATCGTATTTCAAGAGGCCCCGCTGGGTTGAATCAAGCACACAATATACCTAGCTCGTCAAACAGGCAAACGTGTGCTTGACATTTCCTTTGCATGCGCTAAGGCCTGTGTTGGTTGATTACAACCATAGATTCAGTTCTGTATTGAGTCACGATTACGACTGTAACAATTGTTAAAACGGAGTAGATTTCAGGCGGATTTAATGGCTTTGTGTACGCTTCCGTGTCGTCGTTGTCGATCGGTTGAGCGATTAGTACTCTTGGTGTATACTCTACAGCTGGACTGGCCGTGTTTGATAGTTGAATGTGGTTTTCCAAACGTCCGATTCACTACCCTCTATTACTGTTGAATACAGGTGCAACGTTAAGTTCTAGGATTCGGGATATGGAAATTTCGGATTTTGAAGCTCAGTTAACATTCTCGATATACATATCATGTTGCATTAATCCAATGCAGAGTGTTGCTACGTTATATTTGGGGTTGTTACGACCCATGATAATACGCTAGGTATTATCTATCGAGACGTTAATAAATGCCTTAGGATCCGATACTGAAAAATTAATAACAAAAGTTTATTGTAGCGACGTAATTGTAGACGTAATTTGTTTTATTTATAAATGTTATGTTTAAATTTTTAAACTGTTGCCTTTCGATAAATGAGCTGTTAGTTCCTAAGTCAAAATTAATAACTTGAAGTTCACTTCACTTCACAATCGACTAAGCTTTGCCGCTACAAATAAAGGAGTTCTATTTCTATTTAAAGATTTCAATCTTCGAGACCACTATTAAAGCAGTCATAGTTTGACGGTTTTATTTCGATAGTAACAGACGTTTTATTCGCGAACTAACAGATTAAATATACGTCTTTGCTTCAAAATAAAAATAGTTTTTGGACGATTTGAGATGCTTTTAAGATCTAACGAATTCCTTACCTATTGCATTATTTTTTTCTTGTTGCGGTTTTATATACGATAACTATATTGCCAACGACTTTAACGGAAAAGTTCCCTAGTCCATTCTTTCATACTTTTCCTTTGAATTTTTCAAGTTGCGTAACTTTTGGAAATTATTATTCCTATCATTAATGCAATATTGAAGTTGCAAGCTTAATACTGAATTAAGACGCCTCAAACATACTAATACCATAGTGATATAGAACAGCTGCAAGTTTGTGTAACCTAGGCGATATTTACCGTGGTCGAGCCAGGGAACGTGACTAAACATATAGCTAGAAAATATGTTTGAAACGATATTACAGTAACACGTCACGCGTTGCTACGGGAAATATAATATTCAAGTTTATAATAAAGATATATTATACACTAACAGAGGCGTAAGTAAGTACACAAGCCCCTGGCAAATTCATTAGATGAGGCCCCAATAAAAATCGACATTTTAGTTAAACATCTAATAAATAAAATTTTCAAAAGTAAGACGGTTTAGCAAAAAAGATCAAGGCCCATTGGGCTAGGGGCTCCTTGGGACCCTGGGACCCATGGCTTTTTGCCACTCCTACCACCCTTATAATTAGGCCACTGTACACCTATAACTAATGTATGAGTAGGAAACATAAGTCGTATGAAGTAGGTTGCATAGGTGTAACTGTACTGTGTTTAATAATAGGTTTAAAAATTAATTTTAAAATCTTATAGATAAATATTTTATTTTATTTCAGTGACAACTTTTTACTTTATTCGGTCTGTATTAAAATAGGGATAAGAGTTTTTTTTCTATGCAGTAAGATAATATCAAGTTTTTAATAATATTTTTATTCAGGTTCATTCTTTATCAGCACCATGACAACACGATGTCTTAACTAACTTAACTGTACTGTATGTCAGTTAATTTAGTCACATCCTAAATGCTTAAAAGATAGGGCAAACCTGTTGTTAACGTCTCAATTTCGCCTGCCAAAAACTTTTTACACTATTATTTAAAAATTTGAGATTTAAAGAGATTTATTTTATTCAGTTCATTCAGATTTCGTTAAGTGAATCATTCGGGCTTGCAGTATGATACCTTCGTTTATTTGCAAAAAATCGCCGAAATCCGATTTCAATTCGTTTCTACTCGTTCGAGTGTAAAAATTCAGCCCTACGCGGGCTTTCGTAAACATAGATTCACCTTGCAGTCTACATTCCCTGAAAAAATTCGAAGAGTGCATTACGAGCGAATGCACTCAGTGTGGTTGGACGGGCGCTTCTAACATGAAGCGAGAATTGCAAATATTGTTTCATGGGATACTGACGATATGGGTAGGTATCTATATCCGCCTATCTGTTCTACCCAGAAATGGATTTCATTTATTTATGACTGACCACACGTTGACCGTAGAATTTTGCGTGTAATGTTTCATTAAAATACGTTTTATGTGCGCACTGACTAGGGAAAAGTTATACAGTCAAGGAATATACAGTGAATTTTATTCTATAAGATCGGGCAGATAGGGCACTTCGGATTATTGAAAACAAGGTTTTAAGTCGCTGTAGAACCATGGCCATTTCTTAACGTGGCTTAACTTTGTCGATCACTAAAGACGTACGCATGGTCGCAAGCTGTATTAATTTATCTTAGACATCGATAAAGTGCAATGAACTGTACTGATACCACAATAACATGTTTCAACCATGTGTAATCAAGCGAGTTATTGATGCATTACTAAACTCATCACGAAACCTATTGACAATGTACGACTCCATTTACTCCCAATTAATTAATTCAAAGACCCAGTCTTGGTCGAATTTTGACCATAATTGTATGTGAGTGTGATGTTTCCACACTACATATTAAACTAAAATAAAACTTGAGTCTTGTTTGGGTTATATCCGAATCTTTTATAGATATTAACAGACATAAACGATGCTATTTCTTAAATTTTATCATAAAACTTAAAAATTGATTGCAGAAAGCATTTAAACTGCTATAACTTTTAAATTTGACTTTTTAGAAAGAAATTACCAGGGATATTTTTGCGTAGGGGATAAAATAGTAATCCATCAATATAACAAGCTCACTCAAAAAAAGATATACTCATCGTTGAGGAACTATGACCGTTTAAGTGAAAGTTTTTTCAACTAGCCCCGCTCTGCCCTACCATAAAATTAATGTACCTACCATATAAATATAGTTATCGTCTGAAATTTGTTTGCACCCTTCTCTGTCAAATGCAAACGTAATACCTAAAAGGGGTAATTGCGTCGTCAAATATTCAAATTTATAAAAGAGACGTTGGATTCACAACAGGAGCTTAATAGACCACCTTTGGGACGTGCACGCCTGGACTACTAGTGTTTAATTTCACTAAAGTTAACGAAGGAATTTAGTAGAATCCATAATTAGGCGCCCGTTTAACAAGTTTTAGTACACACATAATACGTGTATGTATATGTCGTACGCGAGGGGCTCTAATTTCTATACAATAAGAATAGTACAGGCACTTGCATACGAGTTTAAGATTTGAGTGCACAAAGATAAACTTATTTTTATGTAAGTTTGTTATAAGTTACGCCAAGTATAAAATGTTTAAATTATGAAAAAAAAAATCTAAAATTATACATTGCCTAGGTACTATACTTATCTATTAGTCTTTCTTACAAATGTTAAGTCTCCATCTTAACTAACGTACAGTGGTTAACGACGTAACGATATAACTATAACACTGAAATTCAAGCCTACTTTGACTTATCGTTAAAGACGTTTGCGTTAAAAATAGTATTAGAAATGATTGCACTAAACGCTACACCTGCGCTGCGTAGCACGATTGTTGACTCGACAATCGTAGCGATCGAAGTAAATAGAGCCCAAAGATCATACGGGAGGAAGGTAAAAATGTAAATAAATTTCATACTAAAAATATTTTTGGACAGGGAAAAGTGACAGTAGTAGTAGGTATTTCCCGAAATATCGGCAATCCAATCAAACTCACTGATACGTCGATTGCGTCAAACATTTCACCGGACCGGCATTGGTTTTGAAGTGCTCAGTCCTCGGGAGTGTCAATATATCTGTAACAAATTTCCTATAAAACTGTATTGGTCAATGTCAGTTACAGACATGGAGGACAATTGATCTATAGATTTGGCTTAGTGGTAACTAGAAAACCCACCCTCGCTTCGTTTGGGGAAACGCATACAACAGGCTAGTTAGAAGAGTGTTTATGCTAACAATCCTTACGACACTGCTTGTCGTATTGGTTCACATTATTCATCAAGTAATCTTTGGGGGTCCTACTATCCGGATAAAATACTTTCTATGTCATTAACTTAGATTAGGACTACTATCTCGCAAAATTTCAATTACATCCGTTTGGCAGCTTGGACGTAAAAATAACAAATAGATGGAGCATTCTTCCTCATACCCTTGACCTCAAGATGTAATGATTTTTTAGTAGAAATTACTAATTAGATGAACCGAACCATCGTACATTGCAAATATAATACGATAAAGTTGCAGTAAAGCATGTATATGTGAAGTATAAATAACGTAAAAATGAAGTATAAGGTTTGTATATTCCTTGTGAAAATGTTGGCGTAAAAACTGAATACCTATTTGTATTCGTAACATTGCATATTGCCAATCTGCTGAATTAATTTACTTTGCCATACGGACCTAATGGAATGTGTTTACATACAACTTCTTCAACTCGCGGAATTAATTCCAGCTATGAAAAGGATCCCTGGTTCTAGTATTTGCACAGACGGCAATCATATTAGAACTTCACAACTTCTTATAGGCACCAGCCCTTCATTAGAAAATGAGTAAGATATTCCTCGAAACCTTTAAACATCAAACCGTATATTTATTTAGTAAAACATTGGTAACTTTTTGGTTTCAAGTATCATCGGTCACCAAAGTAAGGTTATCATTAAAATACCACTTTAGAATTTGATTGGTTATTTAAACATAGTGACTTTAAACGCGTTTCGTTTGATAACTTTATTTTGTATCATAGACCACTTTAGTTCCACTCTAGCCACTGTTGGTAAAAATAAGCCAAGTTAAACCTTTTTTAACTTCACATATTAATTTGCGCTCGGATTGTTTTCACAACCTTGTTTTTGATCGGTTATTATTAGTTCGTAGTACTACGCCAGGCCTCGATAACCACATACAAAGTGGAAGTTCAGAGTCGATTCAAAGTTAAAGTTTTGACAGAACAGTTTAATCCCGACGGTACTCGGTTACGTTCTAGGCTACTACAGCGGCGAGACTACTCTTAACAATTAGGGGTGTTAGCTTCGACTGCGATTCCGATAAGTCGGAACATCCGATTTTAATTTCACCTTCGGTTCCGACTGCTGCTTCTTGATCAGAGGTTTTAAATCGACGCATAAAGCATAGCAAATAGTCGCGGCTATATACTTTACTTTTGAAGTCAATTCATTCGATTTAATTTTACTGTTATTGGAAATACTAATTGCCTGAATTAGTATTAATCTGTGTAAAGTTATTATTTTTTAATTAATTAAATCTCAAAATAACAATCTTCTTAAGTAAAACAATTATCTGCCACTACTTCTAACACTACCTCCGACTTTGACAAATCAAACTTAAAAACTCCGACTTCTGTTCCGATAAAAATCTCCGTTACATCCCTGATTTGCATACCTGCCTCGCTTCCATACTTTTAGATTGAATTTAGAAAGGCTCACCCTTAAATTAGACGTAAATATCCAGCTTACATTTTGGCACTTTTAGCAAGAAATGTAAGAAAATCCCATAACATCCGGCTCCTTTGTAAATGCTTTTTAATATCTCCCGCATTTGGTCGACTCAAATTTTTAATACCCTCGAGAATTTATTTGATGAAATGAAACTATTTAGTCGTGTTTCTCGTACGCAGTAACAGGACACATAAGATGCTGGAATAAAAATTAGAATTACTTGAACATTGAGTTGCGTGCACATAGCTGGAAAGTTTTCTGTTGACAACATTTTCGGGTTAGTGAAAATTGATTTTGGATTAAAGATCTCGTAAATCTTGTTCAAGTTATTAACGGTGTATAAATATATCAGTCAATGACACTGTTTAAAAAGAAGTAAACCATACCATTGGTTTCAGTGCAAAAATTTTGGCATGTGAATATTAACCAATCTTTATATACGAGTATGTATATAAAATCCTATTCTTCGTTTGTGCAATGATAAATAAAAAAGGTGATGAATATTATAGGGAGGTTTAAGACCACAGTTAAACCCGACAAGTTGTGAAGTCGAGGTACTTTAAGGAAATATTAAATGTTTAAACAAACGCCATCATAGAAAACGTTCGTTATGATAAAAATTTATTCAAAGTAAAATGTAAATTGGAAGTACTTAATGTAGGGAACTAAGTTATCAAGCAAACTTTAAGAGATAAAATATCTAGCAGAAAAACGTTTCTTCCGATGTCGCAATAAATGTATTTGCATAGTGTCATATATATTAATGCATTACATTTATTACTTCCCGTGCAGTACAAGCTGTCTACAAAACGAGTAACTGAAAAGTGAACGCGTTTGAAACTAAATTGGAAGTTGTTTGGTATGAGCGACAAGAGCGAAATTAAATACGTAATAATGTTGAAGGGCTGTCACTTTCAGTTTACTGCCGTTCAGAAATTCTAGACTTTTAGAAATTATGAATATAAAAATATGCTACAAGCAGAAAAAGGAAAACATTTAGATTTTAATTTTATTCGCCCAGTTGAAGGGATTTTAAAACGTCGGAAGTTTTAAGTCTTAAAGCTAAGCAACTTTTAACTTTAACTAATAATTAGAAAGGATAATATTTTTACCTACGAAATGGACTTTTTTTGTCTTGTCAAGTTATAGTGGCTATAACGAGAAATAATGTCTGCAAGGCATGTTGAAATATCACTTCAAATTCTGTTGAGAAATGTATATTTTTGTCAGCCAAACTTTGTATTAGAGTTTATAAATGTCATTTATATAACATGAAACGTGCAAGAAAATAAAAGAAAACGTTTCATGTGGGCGAGTTATATAAAAGCAATTACAATAGTGCCTGAATTAAATCCAACATCTTTTGTTTTCAGTAACATGAAAAGGGTTTTGTTTGACGTACCGTGTCCCCGAAGGCTTGGTGAATTTTACTTTAAATTAAAAAATAAATGTATATGTAACGCAAGATAACAATTTTGCTGCACTTCATCGCTATTAACAACTTAACCATTTAAATCAAACTTGTATGTGTAATGCAATTATTGTATAATGCAAGCAGCATTATTCTCAAAAATGTACAGATTATGAATCCTATATTCGTATGTGCTCTTTGATATAAAACTTATGTACTCATATATAGATATAAATTGCGTAGAATGCAGACGGAGTCGCCAGTCGCCACGTTGTAATCAAATTTTCTCGCTAGGCTCAGCGCAGTGTTCATGAAAGCAGCATTCATATTTGTATCAAACTGACTTCTGCAAATTAGTCTCAATCAACGGACGTTGATGACAGGGAAGTGTCGAGTGACGAAATAGGAGTGAGCCTTTTGATCAAGAGCGCAAAGGTACAATCAGAATACACCGAATTCTGTTTGCCAATACACTGCGACCTGTAAAAATTCACAGTATTGTAGCTGGTACTTGTTTTGTTATTTTAATTGGAGCGCGGAATTAAAAGGTCATCCTCACAATGGTGAAATTCGATGAAACCTCATACGATACGCCTTTAAATTATAGTACCTGGGTTCCAAATATTTTACGGGATATTTTAGAGGTAATTAAGGACTTAATTGTTAGGATCGTAAAATAGAAAGTTACTTGTATTGTTTCTTTGATAACATTTTAAAGACGAGGTAAAATCACTTTGCCTCATAGGTTACAGGGGTACCGATATTGAAAAGGTTAGGAACCACTGCTGTAGAACGTGAAAAAAAAACGTCGTACTTACATACATACGTAAGATACGTACGAGTACGTTCGCTTTAAAAAAGTTAACCTTCTGGCGCAGTCAGGTAAAAGTAAAAATTCAATTCTCGTTAGCTATTTTCGCGTTTCGGCACAGTACACGGTTAGTTGTTTCCATACTCCATACATAGTTGAATATTGTAGGTTCGTTGCGTGCTGTATCGCAGTTGGTATCCGTTTGTTGTGCAACACTCACTGAAACATTTCCACCGACCACTAATTAAAGTTTGCCGGTAACTCGTTTCAATGGAACAAAAACTGACGGATAGTCCCGGGAATGCTTGTTTTGAGTACTGCATCGCATCAGAAGCCGCGTTCGTTACTGTAGGAGGCTCCGAGGGGATTAGAGCAGCGGTTCCCAATGCTCGGTTCGCTAGCCGCAACGGGATAGGAAATTATATTAATTTGTGTTATCTCTCCCCGAGTTGTGCAATTTTATCACCCCGGACCCTCGATCAAGGGACCTGTTTGATTCTATCTTTGATTCGTAAATAGATGAGTATGAATCGAGAGACGTTTTCTTTTTATATTGCTGAGAAAAGACTAGTTTCTTAGGTTAATTTTTTTTAATAATTTGTTTCAAGTGTGTGGTGATTGGACTGATTGTGTTTTTTGTAATATCTTCATTCATTTGCACAGTCATGATAAGGAAATTTGATAACCGGGCCGCGGCGTAGTAATGTTTGGGAATCGCTGGATTATAGGGTTTAAAGCTTTGTTTGAACCTGTAACACAACAGATGATGGTACGATTCATGTTGGTATATCCCGGTCAACAAAACAACTGAATAAGGTTGTACTGACGTTGAACAAACAAATGTAGATCCTTGTTTGATGCAAGCAACAGGTTGATGTTTACGGATTAAGATCACTCGTATTTAGATGAGAGGTTTATTTTTCATCGTTACAAGCTATGACTGTCCCACAGCTGGGCTTAGGGTTCCTCTTACAGTGAAAGGAGACACTAGTACTACAAACGCTGTCCAAATGCGTGTCGTTTTTCTTTATACACTTTTGGGCACTTTATGGGGCAGATTTAGGTGCGTAGGTTTGTTTCCTCACGATGTTTTTCTTTACCGTAGCAAGTGATAACATATCTGTTTCTTTTTTGTATATAATACTCGTATATGTATGTATATAATATCATTGATATCTATTATTGTCTTCCACATTCAGAGGGCATCCAAGTATAAATTGTCTTAATCTTATCTATGGTCATGTTAATTGTTGTAATGTTATCTTATCGAACAGTCATTTAAGAAATTAAAAAGGCATTCAGAGGTCGTCGGAAGGAGAGATTTATTTATCGAGTCAGCTAAATATATCTTCTATGTATAAATATAATAAAATTCAAAGTTGGTTTTCTGTTTGTCTGTGTGTTTGAAAGAGCATCACGCCACAACGGCTGATTTGACAGAACAATGGATGAAATACATTCATAATCCTTAACTCGGGGCGTTACCTACTTAGGCTTTATTTTATTTATTTAAATCAGTCCACTCAGTTAAAAGTTATTATAATTTAAAATTATTACAATTTCTTAGCTTCGTTTAATGATAGAATGTGTCGAGGGTTCTTTTAATTCTTAAATTAGTATTGTAGTTTATTTGTCTACTAAAAATTTGATACTTACAAATAAAATTCCTAGTTCAGTTCAATTCGAAACAAGCGGAATACAAAAGCTTGTACTATAAGTAGAAAACTTTGTTGGGTTACTGCTGACTCTAAGCTAATTCACGAGGTCAATTACTTGGGCTTGCTGTATTAATTAATAACGAAACATAATTTTTAATTTGTTTATTTTAGGTAATATAGCCAGTACTTTTATTAGCTACGAGTACTTGTATAGTATAAATCAGGTATTGTGAAACTGGGCTCCGCGTAACCTAGTGGTTAGGTAAACCAGTTATCAGGCTTCCGCCAAAGTTACACACTTGAAGCCCAAAAAAGGTCAACTTCGGAGAATTCATGAAATGTTGCAAGGAAAAAAAGTCGTACGACTTCAAAAAGGTCAAAGTATGGGGTTCCTTAAAATAAAAAGTAATGCCTGACTTAAACAGAAGATCTCTTAAGTAGGGACTGAATATAAAATTAATAACCGACTTGGTATTACTCGGATCTAACAACTTTTTACGGTAGAAGAACAGAGTTGCGAGACTTGGGATTTTTGCTAAGTATTGTTTTTATGGGTTAATAATTGGAGACCGGCTCTATGGTTGAATTCGATCTTAATTAATTATGATAAAGTAAAAACTATGGTCTCGTTCGATTGCACTGACTACTAAATGTCAATAACAAATATCAGTCAACGTCGCCTCTCATCTGAAGGGTTTGTAGATATGAGGCAATTCATAGTATGTGTGGATGTAAAACGCATTTTAATGCGTCCGTCCGTGTGATATTCAATTTCAAAAAGATTGTTTTTAGCTCATATCATACTTAATAAAAATGTTGATTGACTGACAGACACGCTACAGCCTAAACGGATAGACCTAGAAGCATGAAACTTGGCACAGAGGTTCCTTCTAGAGTGTAGGGGAGCACTAAGAACGGATTTTTGTAAATTCCTACTTAAAGGGGGGGAAAAAAAATTAAAGCAAGTAGTTTGCAAATTAGTATATAAGTTTTCGATACTAAGCTAAAAAGTGCGGATTTAAAAAAATATTGGAAATTAACCCATAAGGGGGTGAAATAAGGGATGAAAGTTTGTATGAAAATTAACCAAATTTTAAAGCTAGCAGTTTTCAAATTCGTGTTTGGGTGTATGGTTGAAAAGGATGAAGAACCTTATTCAACGATTTTCTTAAATCAACCCTTAAGGGGGTAAATATCACCGCAAAACTATAATTTCCGCAAGCAAAGCTGCGGGCAACAGCTCGTTAAAAATAAAATTTAACTCTGTACACTCCTCCGTGTTAACTTTAACCATGCCAAATCTCAATCTCTTACGTGCCTAAATTATTTTTAAAAAGAGCCAAAGGTTTTGCTTCCCATATTGATATATTTTACTATGACTGATTTCCGGTTTAAAAGTTTATTATGCCACAATTTTTAATTGACTTTAAAAACTAGAAAAAGTATTGTACGCGACGCGATAGTTTCCAGTTCAGGTACATACATTCAATTGTTCATTCCCGAGTAACTTTCTGGTGAGTGAACGAATTTTAACGGTTCTTTTCTATTTTCAAAGAGCATTGGGCTCTCGGTAGCCGTGTATAGGTTTCGCCACGTTCTTTCTCACTGGCCGGTCACACACAACTTTTTCGTACTTTTATTTTTCCCTCGTATTTACAAACTACGAATATTGTATTTTGAAATAGGATTGAAATTAAGTTTGGAGTGTTTGTTAACGATGGCGATGGAAACATTAATTTTTCTAATTATAATTATGAAAGTTTTCAAGATGTTATATTGGGGTTTGTCTTTTATTCTCGCGATAACTATTGTACCGACTGACGTAACATAGCATTGAGATATAACTAGGTACGTACTATGAGCGAAGTGCAATTACAGTTACAAACGTGCGGTTTCCGGTTAGAGTTCCTGATCGTGAATTTAATTGTACTGCCAATAATGGAAAGCGGGGTTGAAAGTGCCCGGGGACTTTGTTTCCAAGACAATCGCGGCGCACTCCAGCACTCCACTCATGGTGAAAAAGTTTTTTTAGTACAAATTCTGAATGGTGAGTCAAAAAAAAAACGTAACGGCATATTTAGTTTATTTCATTAAAATCTAGTATTCTCCGTTTTATTTTTAATCACTCTATTTTTCGTATTTATATGACAAGATGAACATTTGTACTTACGATTTTCAGCTAACTTCACATTCGTAAAATTGCATGTCAGAGATAGTATATTAAAACGCTTTTAAAACCGTATGAACGAAATCCACCAGTTTCACTTTTTATTTTAGCGTCGGATATTTTTAATTGATTCCCAGTCGAGCAAATATCCGTTTAAATAATAATTAATCAAACGGATATGATCGGCATACCCTTGTTTACACTATTTTCCGCAAATACCAATAACAACTCCATTTTCGAGTGAAAATGATTTTGTAATATTGATACCTCTTTGATCAGTCGAGCTACGGCTTTGTGCTTACACAAACCGTTCACGTTTTAGGTCTTTGCCTACGTTTTTCTTCTGCGCAGGGATTTTAAAAAAAGTATCGTTTGTTCCTTGTTACTTTTTACCAGTAACGTTTGAAAGGGTTGTCCCCGTGACGTTAGGCTGCTCAACGCTCCCAAAGTAACGGGCCGTAAAATCTGTAAAGTGTTAACATGCGAAAAATACGTGTTTCGATACTACATTTTGTGATACGTGAAAAAAGATCATAACGTCTACAGTTGCTGTAAGTGCCTAGGCTACTACTAACTTAAAGCGCTTTTTCTAAAACTACGTCACCACTTACTATCAGATAGGATCTTGGTCTAGCATTAACTCTATAGTATGTAAAAAAGAAATGCTGAAAATAAATATGATTTTTTGTAATTACAAGCTATACAAATATTCGTACCCTTTGAAATCGTGTAAGTTTAATACTTTTGCAGTTTTGTAAAACATTTTTGAAATATTCGCTAGGATATTTAAATACAAGTGATATGAGCACTGGAATTTTATGTCCAGGTTAATGTAAGAGAAAGTGTTTTATTATTGTCCGTCGCGACAAAAAACTTGTTTCCAAAGTTAAGCTTATAAGAGTAGATTTTCTGAATGCGCCGCTGGGTGTGTGCCGATAGCGATGCGCTTACGAATTCATAAAATTAAATTAAATTGCACAGCTTTTCGTTATTTGCAAAAAGTAAACAAGAGAATGCTTCCCTAGGGAGCGTTTAAGTAGTTATTACGTAACTCAATATTTTAAGCATTCTGTCCCTTCCATCCTCCAATGTAACGCGTCGTAACGTTTTCTGTATCCTCCGCCTCTTCACTACACGTTACGTAACACCGTAATGACCGTTTTAACCTGAAAAAGTTGTCGTTTTCCCGCCTTAAAAGAATTTATATTCCCCAGGTTTTTAGTAATAAGAAAAACAATGTTACGTAACGAGTTGTTCGATCCCCCCTCCCTCCTATGTAACACATCATAACATTTTACAACCCCCCCTCTCTCAAATTGCGTTACGTAATACTTGAAAAACCCCTTACAGTTCGTTTCGAGTGTAGATTTTGTTAATTTATTTCAACTATGTGCAAATGCGATTTATTTTTCTATGCGATTTAATGTATATTTATGCGTTTGTTGGGCGTGATGTATAAATATTTGCTGCGTGAAATAGACTGCGCTACTCAACGTGAGCGTTTTACCATTTTATTATAGCTGTGCACCTGTTAACCCTCTTACTGGCTCTTACGCAAATAACCCTAATGAGAGTTGAGTCCGTTTGATTCCAATATTTATTTAATACACGATTCCATGTTTGTTATACGGTGATCTAACATTGAAAGAATACTGTTTTCACTTTTTTTAACCCCCACGCGAATAAAGGGAAGTTATGTTTTACGTATCTATCTGTCTGTCTGTGTCACCTTAGTTCCCGAAAGAATGAAGCGATTTCTTTTTAGTTATTTTTTGTATTAAAGGTGACTAATGTGCGAGGGTTCTTAGACATGTTTGATAAAAATCAATTGAGCCGTTTATAAGTTGTGGGGGGTGAAAGTAGGGAAGAATAACCGAAAGTCTGCAAATATTTTTTAGTGTGGTTTCAAAATAAAAAAGCGCACTAAAAGAGAATATTGATGACTTTATCGAGAGTGTTTTTAGATTGGTTTAATGATAAAATATGTCGAGGTTTTTTTTAATTTTTTAAATCAATGTTATTTACGTTATAGGCATCAGAAACGGCCTCAACTCGTTGTTATTTACACTCGAACAAATACTGACGTTTCCATTGCTCAGTTGCGATTGTGCCTTGTCGTACAAACAGTGTGTGCCCACCTTTAGAATCTAGTCTCTGTTCATGTAAACGTCAATAGTGGACAGGCGAGCAGCCGGACATACCGACCCCAAGTCTGCTAATTTACAAATGCTGCAATACAGCCTTTATTGAATTTTGGCTCTAGTTTGACGATTTGTAAAGTACGAGACTGCATCACGCCAATTTAATTGGTTTAATCAATAGTTATACAGAATTTCACATGTTCAATGCGTAGTATCTCTGTAAACAAAGACGTTCAGAACTACTACCCACCCTTACTATTATAATAATCGCACAATGCACTACTCGTATTCATATTACATAATAGGATTTAAACAATAATTCCTCTTAACAAAGTTTACATCTAAACGCTTTCGTGGGAACGTTGATTGAGTGAAATTACCCTGCAATTTAAGTTTATCCATCATAAACGTACGCTACCTGTAATTGGGATAATTGTAAGATTAAATTTCACTCGCTTGCAATTAATTAAACATGGAAAATTTAAAACGTGCGGCGGTGCCCTCGAGTAGGTATGATTGAAATAAAACCAATATTGACTTGCCTTCCACAAAGGATTCGTTTTATTGACATAAATCACGTTGCAATCTGTTATTTATGAGCATTCATCCGATTGCTTCGTGATTTTTATCTTTTTAGTTAAGGAAGCCTACGGGCATATTGCGTTGTATAAGCATAGGACTCCAGGGTAGATTGGTGGAGTGGTAAATGAGGAAGTATGGACCTAAACGATCTATTAACTAGGCGACACCCGCGGCTTCACTTGCGGAAAAGTACTTTAAAAAATATTGGATTCATCCTAATGGAACATACAATCCAGATAAAATCGTATGTCCTATTCCCAGATGCGAACTATCAGTGTGCCAAGTTTCAGCTCTGTTCAACGGTTAGAGCGTAAAGAAATTACAAACATACAAACATATTCACAAACTTTCACATTTATAATATTAGCAGGATGCCACCCGAAAACCTCCAGTGTGTTCTAGTGATAGCTACTCGTATATAAGAATAACTGCTAAAATCGGCTTAACGTGCCGTCCGTGAATGGAAACGCTAAATATTTTTCCACTAGTCACAGACTACGCGCTGCGCTGAACTAGGGTTCTTAATTCGGTCTTTCATTAAGGATTAGGTCGGGTTATAAACACGTTAAGTTCTTTATACTCGCCTCAAGACCTCCAGTTAGCAGCAATTGAATTTAGAAACTAGGAAAGATAACCAAACAACCAGGAAACAAAACCAAATTTTAATGTTAGTAGCTGCTTTTCTTCCAAATATTAGCCGTATTAGAATAACTAAGTGTAAGTAGATACTTGCACTAATAGTTATATTAGGTACATAATATTTTAGTCTATAGTAACGTTATGTTTTTTTTACGATTGAGTAGCCAAGTTCAGCAGAATTAGTACTGTAAAACGAAATATGAGTAAACAAAATAATATTATTCGAATTCCGAGTTGCATACATATTTATTGTGTACAAAAAACTTTCCACCGGTATTAAAATTGTAGTAAAATCGGCTTGATCCTGTAACAATCCTCGCAGAGGTTTATTGTGCACGGCAAGAATACCGAGCGAATGCAACAAACAAACAATAAGTCAATCGAGAGCACTGTAAAGCTTCCTGTTAGAGTTGAATTGAAATTTTATAAAAATATACTCGTTATATTTCTAGAAGTTTTTATGGAATATGAAATTATTGCACGAGACGAAGTGGTCGTGATTGTCGCCTGGACATTGGCAACGCTAGAGATATCTCCGATGCGTTGCCGGATAAGAGAGAAGAAAGAAAATCTCAAACTTGAAGAAAGCTCTCAAACTTGATCGGACTGATAATAGTCCATTAAATCAAAAATTTTGACTATAACAACAGTTTCTAATATATGCGTTTCTTTTTATATCTTTCTTTCTTTTAATGTTTAAAATAGACGTAATAATAAATGGTGTACTCATATCTGAAAACTTACATGTTACGACACTAAGCTTTGTAATAAACGTTATTTCATTCATTGTCAATTTTGCTGAGCGATGTTTCTACCTGTAAGCTGCGTAAACAATATTCGCTGAGCTTGAATTCTGAGCTAAATAAGAATTATAGCTGCTTCTAATTAAATATACGTGATCACGTCTGTGTTCGAAATTCAACCATAACTTAGTTATGTAAAAATAATAAGACTATACACCAACTGTATGTCAATCGGGCCATCTATAAAACGCGTGATGTATCTTTACAAACGTAGTTGTGAGTGTTTTGTACCTACTTCTACTCCACGTAAACGTTAACTACGATCAATCTTAAACTTATACTCTCCATTCTTTATGAAAAGATGTCCAAAGTACGTTTACGTATTAATATCTATATAATTTTTCAAGATTAACGCAATAGAAATAACTTGATTAATACAAGTAAGGTCCACTCAAACTTCTAAGTTAACCAGGCAAGTATTAAATAGTAAATTGTTAGAAATACGTATATAATTATTGTCTAAACAACCTAAAGCCAAACTGCCGACGTAACAGAGAATATCTCAATTTTAACTTCCACTGTTCTATTTGTTTTATAAATTCATTCTTCACTACAGCGTCTAATTTGCGAAAAACAACGTGCGAAATATCTCTCAAAGTAAGGGTAATCTCCTAGGAACGGCTTCGTATAACTACAGACAGAGGCTTCTAAAGCAGCCGTCTCATTTTGCCATATTAAATGTGTCAGTATGAAAACTCTACTAATCGATATTTTCGATCTTTGGCATGAAGCCGTCTTTTCATTGCAGCTGGTTTTATTAATCTGAGGCATCTTTCGTATATCTATGGAAATAGCCACTGGATTATGTGAATTTAAAAGTTTTTTTAAAGTTGTTTGTGTATTAAAACATTAAATCAAAACATAAATAAATAATAATAAAAGCAATCAATAAATCATTTTAAAGCGTCAAAATAAAATAAAAAATTAAAATACTACATGTTATAAGTTTTATGTGTCAGATAAAATCTGCAAAACTCACAGACAAAGTACACAGGAATAAAATTAAAAGATTTTTTTTAAACAACTTTAACTTGTTAATAAGAAAAAGAACTAAAAAGTTAAAAAGTGCAAAATTTCAAGTCCCTGCTGTTAACCGTTGTGGAGTTCAATTGTCTGGATCCAATCCTGGTAGAAGTATCAGATCATGCTTATTAGAAACATGCATTGTCATCAGGACTGGACCAGTGTGTAAAATTTTAGCTCAATCGGATACCGGGAAGTGGGTGAAATTTAGCTTGCAAGATTTGGTTACAAACACCGGGACAGGTGAAACTAAATAAAAGCTTGTAAAAAGGAATTTGTATTTAAAGATATATATATATATATTACAATGCATTTTTTAGTGTATTTATATTGTATAATCACTTTAAATCTTCGCAGTACAAGTTTTAAAATTCAGTTTCAAGCTAACACTGGTTTGGAACGTTCTGCGCATGTGCAGAATACGATACGGTAGACAACATTCGCCCCGTACTAGTAAGTCAGGTTAGCTTAGCGGACAGAGCGTTGGTACTAGTTACGGCTGGCTTCCAGAGACGTGGGTTCGAATCCCACACCTGACCTTACACATCAATGTAATAATTCCATAATTTTTGTAAGATTTTTTATGAAAAAAAGTTAAAAAACTAAAATCTGTGTACGAAAAAAAAAACGCGCTCTGAAAAGTATGTTATAAGATTTTTTTTATTTTAAAACTTTATTTATAATATAAATTATACTATACATATTTATCGTCTTTTAAATAAAGAACTTACATAATTATTATATAATTTGACATGATATTATTATTCAGAGAATAGCTCTGTGGTCATAGCCCAGTTGCTTATTGCTTTTCATTTATTATGAGGGCAAAAAAACGATAAAATAACAAACTTTTAAAGCAATAAATTACATAGTTTTTTTTTTGGGAATAATTATAACTATAATATAATTATAAATATATTTTTTAGTACCTGCAGGAAAAACAAAATTTTAAGATCTAAATATGTGGCAAGACAACGTCTGCCCGGTCTTCTCGTTATTATATATATTTTTTTAATATATATTTACTTAATTATGTATATTTTCATATAATATATATTATTATATTTATAAAATATTTTCCTTCAATGTTTTAGTTCTTCTAAAGCATTCTAGAGGGCGCTATTTACAGTATACGGGGCGAATTACAGCTACAACACTGGACACAAGGCGTGTCTAAACAGCCAAGATTTACAAGAGTTCAGAGAGAAAAGATAAACATTCATACGTACATACATATCTATTGATAGAAATCATACACCCTTCATTCTCGGATAATAACAAACACTAAATATCTCCCCTACAATATTTCACCGCTCCCGTTTGATAGCTGTTATTCAACCTTGCTCGGGCTATTTTCGATTAATTAACAGAGCTTGAGTCTCTGTCTGATGTCTCAATCGATTCACTCTGAAACAATTTAAACCTTGACCTCAGTTACACTCAGCGGAGAAATATCTATATGTCACGGACGAAGTGGCTAACATAGCATTAATATCTATATGTATGGAATATTGTGAAGATATGTCTATAAAATTTTTAGGGGTTAAAAAAACGGTACCAATACAATACATTTCGCTACTTGTAAGATTTTCTTCGAATCTTCTATAATCCTAAACCTTTATATTGATTGGTACTAGAAAGTGATGAAAATTTTGATTGGTCGTCCTTAGCTTTTGCTAATGTTATTGGAAAACGGTGGCCACAAAAAATATAGGCTACGTCGAATGACACTCCCCAACTTGATTAGCAAAAAAATATATTTAAAGTACCTTAATGCATTTTTTTTAATTTTTTTTTGTTACACTGTCGGCGTAATAAAGTAATTTTATAAAAAAAAAAAATTACTTGTCCTATTAAGCATTATTTTTACGAAAACTTAACGACGGGAATCACATATTTTATGTTATTCAGTTTTCCAGTTATGTTTAAGTCTTAAATATTCACAAAAACTACTTTGAATATGAATATTTTGTTTTAAATATAAGACAAGTTAAAAAAGGTCTATACTTACAATTAAAAATGTAGTACACAGTTTCAATATTGAAAGCAAATACTATAATGGAAATTTATATATTCTCTATATCTGTTTCTGTTGGTGATCTCTGTGAGCTATGACAATACGATTTATATTCGAGTACCTACTGCACGGGGTTGGCCTTTTACACCTAAGTGGTTGTTTACATTAAGCCGATTCCAATGAAATTTCAATTTTCAGTCCAAATTGGTCAATCCTGTTAGATTTATCTAAAAGGTTGAATGGATAATAATTATAATGGATCCATTAATGATATTGTTCATTTATCTATATAAATGTTATATTTTTACCCGACTACGGCGAAGCAAAAACGAGGGTTATGATTTTGACCGGTATGTATGTGAGTATGTATGTATGGACCACGGATATCCTCTTAACATCACAATGGTTATGAAGAGAGTAGATATAAATATTATGTCCCATAAACATCATTTTGCATGTATACCTATGTATTTGTTTTAAAATGAGAAAATTTTCTTGTTTTATCCTTTTCAGAGTGTGTTTTTTTCCGTAGTCGGGTTTTAGTTTTTTAACTTAATTTTTATTTACGCATTGTTTTGACGTGAATACGTCTCATAATTTGCTACCATACAGGAGCAATCCTAAAATAAGAATGATAACAAAATCAGGAGATACAGTTTGGCGTTGTACCTTCGAATGTATCGTCTACATCGTAACTTAAATTGTGCACTGGATGGCTGAAGACTCAAAGAATTAATTACAATAAGCGAGAACAGTGAAAAATCGCATGCGGTAGAGGGTAAGCGCCGCTATTTTGAGATTCCTTTACGACGTAAAAAGATAATTAAAAAAAAGTTATCTGCTACATAAATGAACAAAACGCAGCCATGTCCATGACAGAGCTATACCCAATTTTTTCAGTCCTTGAGATGCCGTTGCGTGAAGAGTATCTACTCTCTAATCTCCCCATACTATTCTACGCCAGCCCGTATTGGCCTCTTATTTTATGACTAGACGATGCCCGCGGCTCCGCCCGCGGAAAAGTCGATAAACAAAATCTTGCAAGCTAAATTTCACCCACTTCCCGGTGTCCGATTGAGCTAAAATTTTACACACTTGTCCACTCCTGATGACAATGCATGTTATAACAAGCATGATGTGATACTGCTACCAGGATTGGTTCCAGACGATTGAACTCCTCAACGGTTAACAGTAGGGACCTGAAATTTTGCACTTTTTAACTTTTTGGTTTTTTTCGTATTAACAAGTAATAAAAGCTTGGTAAAAAAAAAACTTTTTAATTGTACTTGTTTCTATTTCAATCTATTCCAAAGCGAAGCGAGGGCGGGTCTACTAATTCAAACATAAAGTTGCAAAATGACTAATTTCAGATGAGCGGTAGCGAAGAGAAATTTTGCGCAATTACGCATCTGTTTTTTGAGTACGTTCTGAATTTAATAATTTAACATAAGCTGCTTACAATGTTCGCTATTCTCGAGACTCGAATAGTATATACAACGACTGTATTTTGTGTCTCAAGGAGTATTATCTAGTCTGAAACGGTACCACGATAAGTACCTCTACATTTGAGCTCATAGCCCGGCGGCTTGCGTCGATTTTAAAGCGATGAACGATGTTAAACAAATGTTTGTTCGGTGGAAAATTGCATTAGTGATCGGGCTTCAGAGGGCACGTTTATCGGTTTATCGGTTGTTATCGTTAGATGACAGTCGTTAAGCCATGTCGGAGGCCTTTTTCTAGCGAGGGAACTTTTCCACCAATCCACAATAGAGCAGAGTAGTAGGATATATATTTTTAGATCCCTTAGTTATGAAGAAAGGCTCAAGCTCAGTAGTGAGTTGAGGAGGAGTTGGCTAATAATTAAGTAATTATAAGCCTACTAATCTTAATATATAAAAACACAGCGTACGTGTTTGTCACAAATCATTACTAAGGGTATGTGAAAATGAAAGGTCAGGAGTACCTAATGTGGATAACTAAGGGAAAAATAGGAGGGAAAAAATATGTGGCAGAACAACATGTGCCCGGTCTCCTCGTATTGTATACATTTTAATAGTTAGTCTTATTAGTA